>JAJEJO010004776.1:0-127347 GCA_020662805.1 Glaucomys volans
TTGGGCCTTGACTCTGGTTGAAAGCTTGCCTGACAATGACACAGCTCTGCTGGGCACTTAGGAAAGTACATTGGCCTCCTGGGAACTGCTTTTTTGTGCAGCTCCTGGAAGATGGTAATGGGTCTGGAGTGGACAGTTACATGCCAATAAATATCTGGTTGTACATCACAGCAGGAGGGTATTGATTGATAAGGTCCCCACCGACCCTATAAGTCTTCAGCCCTATAAATTTGGCTGTGAGAATCCAATAAAACTGATGGAGTGAGCCATCACTGAAATGTTCCCGATGATCAGCAGGAAGAAAGAAAAGACAATTAAATGTAACAGCTGTACAGTGGCTAAGAACTGGAACTCAGGAGTACAACAGACCATGATTGATACTCTCGCTGTCAGTATCTGTATAATCTTAAGTAAAAGAGCCCTCTGAGCTTTATGCACTTGTACAATATTGGGATATTCACTGAGGTTAAACCAAAAAAGAAAATTAAAAGACGTTTCCATATGTAAAGAACCCAGTAAAAGTCTGGCTCTTAGGTAATTCTTGATAAATAGAAGGAGTTAGCATTTGACAATGACCACTGCATCAGTAATAAACATGGCCCTCATGACCGTGAGCCCCCTTGCTTCTCTGAGTTGACTATTTCTTCATAGACTTTAACAGTCTCCTCCCCACCACCATGCAGAAAAAATGGTACATTTCATTTTGTACAAGAAATATACATGTAATTTTTGGAGTGTGTTAATAATATATTTTTAAAAAGTGAAGGAAATTTGAAGATTAGTTTTATTCTAAATCTACATTAATGAGACATTATCTTTTAAAGATTCCTAGGTACACAGATGGACAGGGTAATTTTTCATTCATTCAGCAAGTATTCATTTGAGAGCCTAGGATGTGTCAGATGTTGATTTAGAACTCAGGATCCAAGGGCAAAGAGAGGTTAATGCAACTTACCATTAAGGCAGACAAATAACAAACTCAGACATACACAGGGGGATGCAGGCAGAAAGTCCACTGGACACCAGAATGACATAATGATGCTTTTTTCACTTTAACAAAATAGATCTCCCCTTCTATGAAGAGAGGAGAAGTTCTTATATTTTGAATTTTAAAATACAAGAAGTATAAAGAATAATATAATGAACACCCAGAGTCTTCCCACCCTAAATTAACAAGTATATTTCTTTCAGTCTTTTTTTTTTTTTTAAATGAACATCGTAAGAAAAAAAGCTAAAATTCTTGTGGACTCATTATCTCCTATCTCATCTCTCAACCTAGCCTCCAGCAACTACCATCATTAATTTTCTGTACTTTTAGATATAAATGTAAGTGTGAAAAATTGTATGTATTAGAAAATTATGCAGTTGATTTTTATCTTTTTATATAAATTTCACATTAATATATCACTAATGTGGCATGTACCTACTTTTGAAATTCAAGTGACATGTTTGGATCTTATCAACTGTGTAATACACATCATATCATATAATAATTTATATATTTCCTATACAATTAAACAAATATGAATAAAATGAATAGACTTTTGGAAGAACATTGGAGAGGAACGTGCTCCTTCAACAGCATTCAACAAGTGCTAATGAGCATCCCCTGTGGTGTTTCAGCCCTCAATTGATGAAGTCTAGAGAATGGGTCCTCAGTTGTTGAATTTAAGGGCCGGGGGTGACGGGATGCATGATCATTTGCTACCTTGGTTGTGCAAAGTAGAAAGACTGAAAAGAGGTGGAAGAACCTACTGACTTCAGATTGGGAGAAGAGGAATCAGAGAATTTATAACAGCTTTCAAAGAACACAAGATGAAAAATAGTGCCCTAAGGAATTGAAGGAGAAGAAAGTGGTCTAAGTAAATTTAGGTAGAATGGGCAGCACAACTTCAGAAAAGAGAATGCTCCATGGGTTCACCAGAAGAGACTTGGGTTACATAATATTTAAAAGTGCAGGTGGGACAAGAAGAGGAGGGCTTGCTGTCCCAGCTGAGGTGCCCACCTAATCCATCCATCACTGCAGAGGATTTTCTTTCGTGTAATAATATACTTGATGCCCATGGAAGAAAGGTCATCAAAGGAAGGCAGACTGGGTGGACAGGTTCTTGGACAGCTAAGGGACAAGGTTGCTGTGTGCAGGGTGAGGATGGGTTTCTAACTCAAAGATAGAGCACTTCTCCTTTGAGGACAACAATCTCTGTCCCTCCGTCCCTCCCTCCCCTACTCATAGGAACCCAACATGAGGATTAATTTCTCTAGATTTTTTCAATACACTCATTGGATTCCTTCAATCTCCTCAAGGAGTCCAATGTGTCACTACCCTAGGTGCCAAAGGCACAGAGTATAATAAAACAGAATAATCATGATGGAGGGAAAAGGGCCTAGCAGTTACTGTGTTTCCTTGCTTTTAAAGGACACTTTTTTCTTTTCATGCTATACCTTCTTTGAATATGACAATTATTGATGGGGAAGTGGAAAAAGTGACATGATTATTATTGCCTTAGAAATTCACAAGATCTTTTGATTGACCCCAGAGATTTAGAAGAAAATCCTTGACACCATCAGGAAGATCTCTTTTTAAGAAATGCTGTATCACAGTGGGTACAGAGGGGACAGAGGGTAAAGATGTATGGAAAAATCATAGATATTCACAACTCTGATGCAAAAAGTGACTAAGAAGAGTCAGATTCTGAGTTAAAAGAACTTTTTGGAATAACTTACTCAGCTTTTTGCTTATATTTTACTTTTTATGGATGACTAGAGTAACATGTTATAAGGAATTTATGTTTAAACAAATCTGAAACAACTCTTTCAATAAGTATAAATGGCAAATTCTAAGGCGCAAGAATGGATTGTGCTAAGGTAGAATTATCTTTCTTACTGGCATATAAAATATGGGCACATCTTAAATCAATGTTTTAAGTGTAAATAGAATAAATAATTACTACACAATCTGTTAAATGCTAGAATTGTGGTATACACAAAGGAGTTCAGATCTGAGAATTTAGTAAGGTTTGCCAGAAAGGAGGACATAGATCTAGGGAGATGAAGGATGAGTAGAAATTTTCCAGGTAGGAAAGAACATTCCAGAAAAAGGTTGACATTTGGCTTTTGTAATCATTTACATGTTTAACTTTGTTCCCATAAGCTCCAAGTTTTTTTTAACCTGTTATTGACATATAGATTCTAATTATTAATTTATGAATCTTAGTGTAAGACTAAAGATATTCAACCAGGTAGCTTTCCCTATTTTTATTGCCCAGGAAACTACAGGCAGAGCAGAACCTACTTTTAAATTTCTTGCATTTCAATCCATCTCTTAAGATTTAGAGCTTCACGTCTTTGTATTCATTCTTTCCTGGTGATAAAATCTAAATTGCATTTTTAAAGGGATGCATTTATGCAGTTTCCTAGCTTACTTATCCAGGGCTCCTCCTGCTGGACAAATTATTCCTTCATTTTAACAGAGGCTGAAGTCATACTCTTACCTGGAAACCCTGAAAGTAGCACCATGTTGTTCTATTAAAGAAGGAAATACCCCATGTATTGTCAATAGAACAGCATATATTAATTCTTGTTACTGAGGCCCATGATAGGTATCATGGCCTGGAGAAGCAGGCAGTCTGGTTAGGAAGAAAACTGTCACAAGAGCAATATTAAAGCAATAAAGGTGGGTGGGAGAGGGCTAATATAAGGTCTTAGTATAGTCATGATTGGCACCAATGTGAAACCTTGCTGCTGGGTAGGAAGACAGCATTGTAAGAACGAGGAGGAAAGAGTTACTTACACCTGATTCAGTTTGCTGAGGTTATCATCAACAAAACACCATAGGCAGTGTTGCTTAAACAACAGAAATTAATTTGCCTATAGTTCTGGTGGCTAGAAATCCAAGGCCAAGGTATCAGCAGGTTTTGGTGTCTCCTGAGGCCTCCCTAATAGGTTAGCAATGTCACCCTCTTTTTGTGTCTTTATATGTTCTTTTCATCTATGTGTATATCCCTGGTGTCTCTCTGAGTGTGGGAATTTCCTTTTCATATAAGGACACCAGTCAGATTTAATGAGGGCCTACCCCAAAGTTTTGTTTTAGCTTAATCACATCTTTAAAGATCTTATCTGCAAATATACTCACATTCCTAGGTTCTGCGTGTAGGCCTTCAAGCAAGTGAATTTTGGTGTGTATTTTGGGAGATGCAATTCCACTCAAAACATACCTCCTCCTCTCTGTAGAGTTAAATGTGGGGATAGACTCAGGAGACATCCCAAGCTTTGTACTCTAGGCATGACTATTTCTGCAATAGCTTGAAAATGCTTCATGCCACTCCAAGACGAAGGACCCCTCTTCCAGCAAAAGACTCTACTGTACCTGCTCCTTTCAACTGCTTTTATTGTTTATCTGTTGCCACTATAAATTAAACCACCTGCCCTTAAGTCCCCATGTATTACTACAAAAATCATTCACCCTGACTGAGTTGCAGAACTGAAGTATTTGTAAAGGGGAATGTGCCATACCTGGAGGGTCGAATCTGCAACTTTTCACATTAACCCACTACGCACCATCACCTTTAAGCAATCTCCTGTTTTATATATTCTCCCTCTGTCTCTCTTTTTTTTTTTTTTTTTTTAAGTGGGGAGACAGAAAGAACATAGACCCAGGACAGTAAATTAAAGTTCATTCAAGCAAAGTTGTTGTTGATGAAAAACACAGTTCTGCTTGGTTGAAATGAGACACCAGGGGCTTGTTAAGCCTACTTGTCATGGCTGAACATAGAGTCAAGCAGTTTTAAGAGGAGGTGAAACCTATCTTATTTAATGCCTTGACAAACTAATAATTGAGCCGTAGAGTTTCTTACCATCATTGAAAATGGTGCGACCTAAGTGGAATCTTTCAAACAGAAAAGATTAAATCTCTTTGCAGCTGATTCCTGTGACCTTGGACAAATGGACAAATGGGTTCTGCAGTTTAATTCATTGTCTTCTCTGAGCCATGGAAAGCAGGATATTGATATTGTTTTATTGTGCCTATTTTAACATAGAAAAATAACTTTTTATTTAATGCAGTGTTGAAAATGACCTATAAAACCAACCTTTATATGCAAATCAAAGAAGTAATGATATTTTAAAGACATAGTTATATGTATTACAAATAAAAGCCATAAAATTTTTCTCTAAAACTAACTTACTAAAATTGCCTAAATTCAACATTGGAGGGAAATTTTAAAATAGTTAATCCATTAAAAACAAGCAAAACACAATTTCTTTAGGAGGGTTCAGTGATGTGCTGTTACTGAGTTCCTTGGATTCCAACATAGACAGGCTATATTCCTGAGATCCTTTAGCTAACTAGGCATTTTTTAAAATGCTAAGCAGACTTTCTCCTTGCCTGCCCCTCCATTAAATATTCATATAGATATATACAATATATTGCTGCTTGGTCTGAATATTTGCGTCTCCCCTAAATTCATATGTTGAAATACCCTCAGGCGATCCTGGTATTAGGATCATGGAGTCTTTGCCTTCATGAAAGGATTAGCGCTACAGGACCTCACCAGAAACTAAGTTTTCTACTTCCTTGAACTTGGAATTCTCGGCCTTCAGAACTGTAGGACATAAATTTTTGTTTTTTATGTTCCTCCCAATCTATGGTATTTTGTTGTAGCAGATCAAATAGACTAAGGCAATTGATAAAATACAGGTCAACATAAATTAAATTTACGTTATGCATTACCTGTTGTGTATGTATAATACATAATATGTATTGTATGTTTTATATTATAAAAGGCATTATACAGGAGTACAGTAAAATGTAAAGTCTAGCCTTACTACCTTGCTTTTATAAGATGATAAACTATTAAGTTGATACCGAGCCACACAATTCTCGACTATGCATGTTTGAAATGGGGTATGATTTTTATGCAAAGATAGAACTGATTTTTAAAAATGTCCCACTTATAGGAGGATGGTCTGGATGCTTATCTTGTGTCTTGGTCTGGTACCTATGCATGAATGCATTTCTCTGTCTGAAATTTCCCACTTCCAAAACAGAAGTATATCCTGTTTCAACCATGTCTTACAGGGATGTCTTTCTGGATTTCTGTGTAGCACAGTACAGAATGTTAGATACTTGAGAGGGAGGAGGTCAAATGAGCATCCCTGTAAGTAATGAGCATCCCTGATGCATCCCTGTGATCAACTTTATATATCTTTTTATTCTACCAAAACAATTTCATACTCTACAAGAATTCAACATGCAGCCTATGCTCTGAATAGAGTTTTCTCTACACATCCTGTGTCTTTAACTTACTCTATTTTATTTGCTCAGAAATATCTTTAGTCCCCTTTTCCTCGAATTGAATTAAACACTTAAGTAGAGTGACCCCTCAATTTTAATTTCCTATAGCAACATTGTTCCTCCCACACAGTTGAACATTTACATGCCTACTGCCATACTGCAGATGAGACCAGGCCACACCTACTTGGCAAATACAAAGGCTGTCATGACAAAATTCCACTTTTAAAATATTTTAAAATTTTATTTTCATGAAGTTTATTTTATATACCTAGAGTATTTCCATTTCTGGGAGCACACGTCTCCCACCTGTATTACTGAAGGATCCCAACCCTGATAACTGCAGTCCTCCAGGAAAGACATCCTACCCTTGGAAAGAAGGTCTATCATGCTTTGGTGGCACTTTTTCCTCTTTTCCTCCTTTTTCCTCCACCTCAGATCATGAGGTGGAGATGGCCACACCATGATAGCCACAGTGTGCATTAAGAGCTTTCCTCTCATTGTGGCATAATAATCGGGAAAACCATTCCTGTTGCCTCAGTGCCATCTTGGAAAGTCCCTCACCTGTACCTGGCATTGCATTTATTCCCATAGAGAAAAAGAGAAGTGGGGTGGTTTCCAGGGCTACCCTCTCACTTGGGCCAACAATGAGACTCATTGCAATCCTAGGCTCCAGACATGCTCAGTGGAGTCTGTTTAATAAGAACATAGAATGGATCAGGACGAGACCTGCCTTGACTTTGACACACACATGGTTTATTCTTTCCCTTCTCTTTTGTCTTCATTCTGAGTTATGAGTATCACCATTAACCATCTGGGATTCCCAAGAAGAGTGTGTTTGAGAGCGGCAAGTAAGTAAAAACCAAAAGGCATGCCCCCACATATGATGGATCATTGGTGTCCGTTTTATACCTCTTCCTATGGTGACTCTCTTCTGGACAGACATTTAGAAACTCTTTGCTCTACGTCCATTATGTTCACAGAGGGTGAAATGTGACAACGTTGGAGTTTGTTGTTTCCCTTACATACGATAGAGAAACTGCGATGTTGGGGATTCAAGTGAGTGATCCAGTATGGTGCAGCAAGATTGAGTCCACATTGAGACAAAAACCAAGCTGTTCTGAGCCCAATGCTTGTTTCACTGCACCACACTCTCCCTGATGTCCCCCCACAGTGTGTGAAGCAAGTGACAAATGCAGTCTCAGCCTGCACAAATGCTCCAATTGGCTGCAGCCCTACCCCTCCTGGCTCCTCTTGGCTGAAGATTGCGGGTGGAAATTATGCTTCTGAGTTTCGCCACATGGCAGTGACTACATTTCAGTGTTAGCTGGAAGCATTTCCTTGGGATTTTAAACTAGAAAGAGTTTACTGAGAGCTTCCCGGGAGAGGGTCAAGGTCTCCTAAGTGCAGGTGATCACTGTATTATATTAATAGTTGGAATTTTATTTTAACCGGCAGGGCTCTAACATTTCCCATGGATACCTGCAACATACCCAAAGGGATGTTAAGTTTTCTTTCACTGCTGTCTGCCTGTCTTGCTTCAGACAGATCTGAATCACTTAGGGCAGAATTTCAAGGAGTTAAAGACAGCTGGGTTGATGTACTTGCCACTGATAAACCAAGACATGCATGTCCTAATCCCATGTTGGCAGGAGAGATTGCATTGTAATTATATATTTATACATTTGTTTCTACCTGGGACAGTGGACCACTCATGAGTAGAAATCATTCTTTTCCTTTTTTTCTTAGTGCTTGCATCCTTCTGGACTCATGAATATTGTGGTTGATGAATCAGATTGTATTGGCTAGAATCCATTACATGTCACTTAACCCATCCTTATCTCAACTTGTAAGGCAATGGAGTTGGAACTGACCAATCATCCTACTTAAGTGATGTCATCCTATATTTGTACCCCTTTGATGTGGGGTGACTCTGAATTTAATTCTCAATCAGAGGCAAACATATTCCTCTGTCTTAGTTGTTTTGAAAGAAAGGCACACACTTGGCATTTACTCCCTATGTTCAGGATGTAGTTGTCTTGACTTTGGGTTACCCATTACAAAGGGAGGCAAAGCTGAGTTGTTGTCCATGACACAAAATAAATTAATGGGTGAGGTGTGAAGTGTGCATCCAGTTAGGGCATTGACTGCCTCTCCTGGGTAGAAAATGTAACAGCTTTCACCCTTAGAGTTTTCATTCACAATATGGTTAATTCTCAAAAGGAATCTAGATCATGAAAGTAATTGGCTTTTTTTTTAAACAAATGATTAAATAACCAAAGTCTCAAAAGTGCCTCCATCTTTAAATAAGCCTTTTAACTAAATAACCTGGGGCACATGGTGGAACCCCTTCCCGTTTTTGATCAAGAGACACAAATGGTCACAACTGGGGCTAACTACTTTCAGTTTGTATCATTGACTCAGACTTGGAAATGAGCCTTTGCTTATCTAGTTCTACACTGTTATGATTATAAAATGTTGATTCTAAGTTATCTGAGAAGCATGATTAAAAAGTCAAAAACTTAAAGTCACCTTGCATCACTTCCTTTGTATACTTTTCCATTCCATGAGGAGAAACCATAGCAGATCTTTTTCTGTAAGTTTTATAGCTTTTTCTATATAGTAATTGGGAATGGAAAAGGATTTTAGGGTAACCTGGAGCATCCATTCTAGAGAAGACTCCATATTTTTCATAGAACATTTCTGTTTTTATTTAAACATCCACATAAATCTAATGGTCTTGAAAATGGGTATCTTAAAAACTGTTTTTAGCCAGATTCCTTGGATTCCAATGGAGGTTAAATCAGTATTTTTTTATTCATTACTAGTCCTTCAATTCATAGGTACATATAAATTGAAAACAAAAAGTACATCTCGATAATTTTAAAAAATTTAAAAAAAACAATCTTATCTGAAACAATGATGTTTTAGCTCATGGCTAACATCTACTTTTGATAAATTTCCCAGAATTTATCATTTATCCAAAACTGAGTTGTACATTTTTTCTATCACCAGGATAAGAAAGTAAAGTTGGAACAGGTAGAATTCTATAAATATGCAGAAGACAGTCAGGTACCAAGTTTGTCCATGAAGTTAGTACCAATTAGTGAATTACTGTTCAAGGTTTAATAGTAAACCTTTCACTCTGGGAGTAAATGATAATCCAACATAACACGAGGGTATCTTCCGGGACGCAATACAAAGCAAAGAAATAGGACCGAGTCACCTATGCAAGTTGTTGCCTTGAGGAATCTGCTGATCACCTTCCCTAGATCAGGCCTATGCAGTATTTCCTCTCAGGATTCTAAGCTAAATCTCTTAACCTGGTGATAAGGAAGCTCACTTGCATTCTCTGATACCCTGCTTTTTATTTGTGTGATGCAATGCTTCACTGACTTAAGCTATTTGAAATTTTAATCTAAAAAGCCATCCTAATAAGAACTCAGACAATCAGAAACCAAATGAGCCAGACCAAAACAAGTGCGACTGTTGAACATGTGCAGACGTCCTGAGCTTCGCAAAGCAGTAATAAAACTCACTCCCCAGTGATGCTTCACCTGGCCTTTCACTCCAGCACTACAGATGCTTCTGAACCCAATGCATCTCTGTTTTAGAGTAGTTTTTAAATGTTAAATCACAGTTAAAAAATTAAAGAGGGAAGGGAGGGGATACCCAAGCTTCGCAAAAACACACGTGCATCCTAACCAACATGAGCATTGCTAAGGAATATTGATGTGAGAATTATAAAAAAATCATGCTGAAGACTGATTAGATACTTTGTAGTTTATCAATCCCATTTTACAGGCCAGACCACTGCAATACACTGATTAAGAGATTTGCTAATGTCAGACCGTTTGAAGTTGTTTAGAACTTAAAAATGATCCAGAAGTTCTTGGCTAGCCAGTGAGTGTAAAGAAAAATTAGGAGCCAGACCTTTGGAGTCCCATGTCAGTGTTGCTGCTGTATCATGCCATACCTTTATTTGAGTGGTGAATGGGTTTGTAGGTTTCTGAGGGAAAGAGGGTCTCATGTTGCCCCAACTCTTTCTACTATTGTTGAGTTAATTCTTATTGGCCTGAAAATAAAAGATATTCCACAAATATGTTACTTTTGTGTCTATGCCTTTCAATTCTTCTTTTTATTTGTTTTACAACTAAATATTGTGAAATGGAGAATCTATGGAGGGAAAACCAATCATCAATTCAAGTCCAACACCAGGATGGGAAGGTAAAGCAGAAACATTGTCCAGTTAACTGCCCAGGGAGCAAATGGACCAATAGTGACTATCAAATCATGGATATGATTGTGCAGCTCTGGTTCAAGTTACAGCACTTGGAAAGTCAACCTAAAAGAATAAATGTAGCTGGGGAATAAATGTAGCAAGTGGAACCCCTGGGGTCCAAGTGGTGGTTGTGGCTGCAATCATAAATTAAAGGAGAAAAATTTCAATCTAACCCATTAGTCTTCTTTAACTATAAAATGACAGATTTTAATTTCTGTGGCTTGTCATTTACTCAAGTTGAAGGAGCAAATTTCTCTTTTTTTACTATTAGTCAAACATATTTACAGATTTGTTGGCACTTATGGGAATCAAGTGGCCCCAGGCTGCCCTTCCACATCAAAATGGGCACTGCTGGTGGCTGATGCCCTACCTCCTCAGCCCCTCCCCTCTATGCCAAAACTCCTGGATTACCAATATATCTAGACCCACATGTTTAGGATTAACCTTCACTGATGTGCCTCAGTGTGACAAGGTGTCTTAGGGAACATCATGCACTGAACATATGAATTTAGCTCCATACCCTCAAAGGAAGGAAGATAGATAGGATAACCCCAGAGGATAGGGAAAAGAGGAGTGATGAGGACAGACAATAGCAGAACAAAAATTTTGGAAGCTGAAAATTATATGCATGAATAGTACTTGAATTAGAAGCCTGGTGGAAGCAAATAACTATGATTTAATGCTAAGCAAGTCTCAGTGACTGCAGAATACCAGGAAGGGTCAAAATTGAAGAAACAGGTGGTATTGATTGTGGCAATATAGAATAAGACAGAAAACAAGTGGAATGGAAGGAGGACTGTACAGATGTTAGACATAGCCCTAAGGACCCTGCCTGATCCCACAGAGCTGAGCAATTGGACCTTCCTTACTCCATCAAAAGAGAGAAAGTCCATCTTCCAAAGAGACTAAATCAGAGAGGACCAAGATTTTGGAATCTCAGAAACAGCTGAGAGTAGGGTGAAGACATTGTACTGAAAATAAAGGAATTAAGTGAAGGGCTAAATGGTGAGATTCCAGAGCCCTCTCTGAGGTTCTTTAAACTCTTCTAAAGTTCCCAAGTGGATTGTTTCCCCAATCCTCCATGGATTCACATAATTCCTCTGAGAAAATAGCATGTCAAAGGAAAAGACAAATTGGTGCTGACCTTCAGTAGTCATCCACCAAAAACTCAAGAGAAACTTGCAGTTGACAGCCTCAGTTGTACATACAGACTTTTCAGAAGTTTTTATTTGTTTAGTTCTGAATAGGGACATCTAAGGATTGCCAAATAGCTGTAAATCTTCAAGAATCTAATACAGAAAGCAAAATCAGAAAATAGAAAGTAATTCGAGGGAAACAAACATTCCGAAAGCAGAAGAAATCTTAAAACCAACAGAATAAAAGCTAAATTAATATTCTGACAGATAAGAAAATATTAAGCAATCATAAAACAAGAACAGATGGTTATAAAATAAGAGGAAAAACTTTCCAAGAATAAGAAAGAGAAATTAAAAAGTTGAATTCCTTATAGATGGAATGTAAAACACAGAAAAAAGGTTGGAGGATCTCTCTCACAAGATAAAAAGACAAAAATATGGAAAATAGGAGCAAGAAAATTGGAGAATTGGTCTAAAACAGATGATGCTTTAATTTTTTCTTGCATCAGACTCACCTGGAGGTCTTTATTATAACACAGACTTCTAGATGCAGCCCTAGAGTTTCTGATTCATAGGGTGTGGGATTGGAGAATGCAAATTACTCTGATGATGCTGTTCTATGAAATGGACTTTGAGAACCAGTCTTGTATGAGGTTCAACATCTGAATAGTAGTGGTTCCTACAAGACAAACCAAAAAGCAGAGAGGAAGAGATGATGATGGAAATAATATATGAACATAAGTTTCCTTTGAAAGGGCCCAACATATTGAGTTCCCAGCACAACAAGTGAAAAAGATTCACCCCAAGGGACATGATGACATTTCAGATCCTTAGGGATAAATGTGTCAGGAATAAACATGTCAAGGAAGGAACAAAGGTTTTCTGGATCCCATGTTCTCTGTCTTAGCCCATTTTGACTGTTGTACAAATACCATAGACTGGGTGGCTCATAAACGGAATTTTGTTCCTTATAGTTCTGTAGGCGGAATTCTCAGATCAAGGTGACAGCAGATTCTCTCCCTGATGAGGGCCTGCTTTCTGCTTCATAATGGGTAAGGCAGCTCTTTGGAGTCTCTTTCAGCAGAGCACCAATCCCATTCATCAGGCCTCTGCCTCCTGACCTAACCACTGCTCACAGTTCCAACCTGCAGATGCCATTGACTTATGGACTAGGATTTCCACATTTGAGTTCTGGGGAGACACAAACATTTAGGCTGTACCTTTCACATATAAACATGGAGGAATCAGAGTGGACTTAACGCCTCTCAATAGCAATGCTAATCAAACTAAGACAACGGAAGAACACATTCATTATATTAGAAGAAATGATTTACAAAGTAGCATTCTATATCCAGCTAAATTTTAAACAAGTGTCAGGACCTTTTCTAACTTTAAGGTTTCAGAACATTTACCTCCTATGTAATTCTTCTCAGAAAGCTACTTGAGCATGTGCTTCTAGCAAAATGGAAGAGAACCAATAATGAAGATCTTCTGTAGAAAAGAGGAAAAGGGAATCCTCAAGATGGTGCTAGAAGGGAAGCTTCTAGATGACAGCTTCTGAATGGCAGATTGCTGAGACCGGAGTGAGATAGTAGAGGCTGCAGGAGAAAAGGACTATTAAATGGTCCCTGATGTATTCACCTTCATTGGGAAAAATATTGCAGTTCTGTAGGACCATTTGGGTTATTAATCACTGATAAATATATAAACTATTAGGGAAATGAAAAGATTAACCCTAGCTAAAATAAAAATTTTGTGTAAGAAAAGATGTTTCATCATTGTATGCTATGTGTCTTTATAATAAGCACAGTCATATTAATGAATATCATTTTCTTTAAAAAATTATTGCATCAGTATTGGGAGACAATGAAAGGTAAAGGATGTTCCAGATGGAGGAGACAGCTGCATTCTTGTTTTCTACAGTAGAAATGCATTTAATAATATTTAAATTTAAAAAAAGATCAGAAATAAAAATGTTACTTAGAAATAAGAATTGATAACAGTTGAGAGTAACCACTCCTAAAAGCTATAATTTTTAACTAAGGAGGCCTCTGTCAGGAGATAGTTGTTTTATGACTATGACCTGGAAGTTTAATTTGATAATTACTGTGAACATATCATTCTTTTCTGCTGTTAAAAATCCCTAAAGGAAAGAAAGAAAGGGAACTGAATCTTGGACACAAACAAGTCTGAGAAGATGGAATTATTTTGAGCAGAAACAATGGGTAAGAGAAAAATTTAGATTCCTGCCAGACATATAAAGGGCCTTGGAGGACTAAATTGGATGGCTGGTTCAGTTAGCTCCTTAACTCTTCTGAGTGCTGCATGTAAGAGGAGATGGCTATTAGCTACTGTTATTTTAAACTTAAGCAAATCTTGGGCAATGGTATTGAAATCATCTATCTGTTCAGAAAATCAGTTCCGGATCCAAATGTCTTAAAGTAAAAATCCCGGTGACCGTTTCCTTCTCTGTGATATGTCCATGCATTTACTTGAAGCAGGGTTATGGAATGACTCCCTAGAGATACATTCCCCCAAGGGTATTATACTAGTGCCCTCCCTCCAACACTGAAGGCAAAACAGCTTCTCAGATGCTGTCCTCCACAGTCTCCACATCCAAACCCTGATCCCCAAAAGTGAGGCAGGTCAGTAGATGGGCATATTGGTCTTGTTGAGATATGACTACAGAATGTCATGTTGTCTCTTTATGGGCCCTTTGGTCATTGACTGTGTTTATAGTTACCAGAAAGACCATTTCCTGGTCTTCAGCCCTTTCTTATTTCTAGCAGGCTAGAGGCAAATCCATGAACATCTAGATGAATGTGTGGTTTTGGAATTGAATGGCCTTTTGTTTCTAACATAATCAAAAGCTGAGGGCTGATGGATTAAAATGTTTGGTTTTGCTCTACAATTTATTTACTTTAACAGGGACACGTCTGGGCATGGTGTGCTCCTATAGAAAGAGCTGTGCTATGCTTTGGAAAAGCTATTTGTTGATGAAACACTAATTGTAAAATAGTTACCTCAGAGAACCCAAATGTAATTACATTAAGTTTAATTACATATCATTAATTATATAAAATATTTAAATTGTTATGTTGAATTGTGCTACACTAGTTGCTGTACATTTTGCTGGTGTGTGGAGCAGATGTGCTTGAAGAGTTTGGATGTCATCCAGAAGTTAGTGAATTGTAACTGTTTAATGGCAGCCTGATTTATACCATCCATTCAAAAACAATAGTTACATATTTTCAGTGATGCAGCAATATTGAGTGGAGGAATAAAGTAGTTTATGCCTCGGTGATATTTTGGTAATTATAGATGACTACAAACTTCAGGTTTAGGAAGTCGCAGCACAATTTCTTATTTGAACTAAAAGCAGTGGACAGCATTTCTCATTTATACTGGGGGAGCGATTTCTTTTCCTGCCCATGAAACCATTGCTTTAATGTGTAATGCCTGCATTTTTAAAAGAATCTCAAATTCAATCAAAGGTGCTGTTTCTTAGAAGTTCAGCTACTCAGATTTATTCACTATCAGTTTAAAAATGTTTATACACTTCATTTGTATCAAATTCTCTAATATTCGAAAACATGGTGAAGTTTCCACATAAGGAGAATGAAAAACAGTTATACAGACAAACAGTGCGGAATCTGCTTTTCTGGCATGTAAGCACAAAACCTAATATTTATAAGATCTGATGCTAAAAAGCACAATAATTGATCTTCAGTTTTGGTAAATAAACGGTAGCACTGTAATTTCCTCTCTTAAAGAACTTGCGTTCATATTTACATCTATTTGAAATAGAGCAAAGCTGAGAATCGTCATTTAAAAAGAAATGGTAGAGAAAGGAAAATATTTATGACTCATATTTCTGTCAATCAAATATATAATACAATTTGAAATTTTATTTTATTTTTATATCTTGTGAGCAGTACTTTTGCTTAATTCAAGTCATTGTATTTTGACAAAATTTCACAAAAATTTGGAAAGCACAGAATTAATTTGTCTGAAGGAAATAACTTGTTAGTATCTCGCCACCCATAGATGATGACATGCCACTTCTGCTGCCTTTGAGGAGGACCTACTCCACAGAAGTTCATTTTTAGGATGAGCTATGCTTATAATTTGAAGAGCTCACATATAAAATAGGACACTTTTTTTTTCTTCCAAAAGAGGACAATTTTTTTTCTTCCAAAAAGAGAGCAATTTTGATGGAAAAATCTTCAAAATTTTATCTCAGGGAATAATGTAAATTTGTATAAGTATTTGGTTGTATGGTGGGTCATCTAATTAAAAAAGAAACCATTAATTCTTTATAAATGAGGTTAACTCCATCAGAAGGTATGTGGCAAAAGGAATACAGTCCTGAGACGGGGTGTGCATGGAATCCAGTAAAGAGAGGAACTTTGAGAAGACTCATGTTCAGGGAGGTTGGAAGAAGCTTGGGGTTCATGACTCTGCCCTAGCAGGCTTCCCAGAGCCATGACAACTTCGATAGTCCCACCCTGGAGTGCAGTTCCCATGGGTACGCCTGCTACCATTGTATCCAACTTCACCTCAGCTTAAACAGTCCAGGTGATTCTTGCAAGAGTTACTATTATTGATAGATGCTGTATAATCCACTCTGAACTGAATTTTGCCTTCTACCCATGGCACTAGTTCTATTCTGTTTCCTAAAACTCTGTTCTAAGTTTGGTCTGTCGTAAGCCAATTCCTGGCTGAGGCCTTGGCAGGAGACTTTCCAGCCTCTTTGTCTTCAAGGAGCAACAGGGGTGTCAGAGCTCATCTTCCAATCCCCCTTCTTCCCTGTGACAGCTTCAGAAAACAAGAATAATTTATCCCTGACAGCTTTAGAAACACTATCTACTAATTTATGCACTGGTTCTCCTTAGATAATTGGGATCTGGTCACGCTCGGCACAACAGCCCCTGGCTTGGGGAGGGCCCCGGCCTACCAACTGCTGCCCCTTGAGAAGGAAGAGCCAGAGGGTGAGCAGATTGTGTCTTTTCAAAACAAGAAGAAGAAGAAATGAGGGGTGGCAAGGAGGTTGGAAGACAAAGGAGGGAGCATTGATAGGTCATCTGTCAGTGGGCCTTGGTAGAGGCTGGTGGAACAATGGAAAACCACTTCAGGGTGAACAATGAATGCCACACTGCGTGTGTCGGTGTGATGGAACAAAGAAGGGAGGCATGTCAGCTCCTAAACACATTCATTACAGGGTGTCTATTTTAACCCCTTACTTTTCCCCACTATTTTTCTTTTTTGGAACATGTGGGGAAAAAGTGAATGAATCTATCCAAGCAGTAGGGGAACATAAGGTTGGCAACTTACTGGAAAGTTAAGCAGGATATTTGCATCAATTAAACACTTATTGCTGGGATGGAGATTGTGTAGAGAATGGAAAGGGAGTAAAATTCTGCAGTTTCAGGGCATCTCACAGATCTGAAAATTCCAGAGATAGGGGCTCCTCCCTTGTTTTTATTTTCAATTATATCCAAAATGAGACAGGATTAAATACTTAATTTGAAGTTTGGGAGAATAAGCAATCTCACTGATTTTAGATATTAAAGCTCTGATTCATAGGCTGGAGGTAAAAAAAAAAGGTCATTTTCACATCTACTCAGGCTATATTTTTTTGTGATAACTGAAAAAGGAAAAGAGGCAAAAGAAAATTTTAATTAAGTGCTGTTAGTTCACAAAAAGATTTCTCATCTTGAAAGTGTCTGATGTGCTAGTCTATGCTATGAATTTTTAGATGAAAGTTTAAATAGAAAAATGTAATAAGAACAGTCTAAGAAATTCCATGTGGTTTTAGAACAGTGAGCTGCCCAGTCTGCAAATCTGTCTTTGAGAGTGAAACTGGGTTCATTTTTTTTTTTTTCTTTTCTGGTACTAGGGATTGAATCCAGGGGCATTCAACCCCTGAGCCATATCCCCAGCACCCTGCCCCCAGTTTTGAAAATTTTAAGACAGAGTCTTGCTAAGTTGCTGAGGTCCTCGCTAATTGTTGAGGCTGGCTTTGAACTTGGAATTCTCTTGCCTCAGCATCCCACACCTCTGGGATTATAAGGGTGTGACACCACGCCTGTCAGAGTACAATTTTTTTTCTTTGTGAACTTCTCAAATAATGGAAGGTATAGTTAAAACAAATATTCCCAATGTCTGATCAATTTGCCAGAGATTCTTACTAAAGGTTTACGTTTCTATAAATGAAGAACAGTTCATCTTTCTGATATTGTTAGTTGGTTTGGTTTATGTAAGCTATAGAGGGACAAAAAATTGTTTTGTGTTCAATGCTTATTTTTCTCCTCAACTAGATATAAATTCCTGAGGTCACAGTCCATATTTCATCTGTCTTCTATTACTCTCCACATTGGGGAATATATGGTACATAGATTATTTGGTCATTTATTTATTTATTTGGAAATATTAATTGAGCTACCGCTGTACGAGGTATGCTTCTTAATGCTAGACTTTTAGCAGAAAATAAATCAAGTAAAATGTCCACCTTCATGGGGCTTACTGCTGTGGTGGAGGACCACAGATAATAAACAGCAAGTAAATCCAGAGGATAATGTAAGTAGCAAGAAGTGCTTTGAAGAAATATGAAGTATTTTAAGGAAGTTGAGAACATAGCAGGTGCACTAAGTTCAGTGGATCAGGGAAGATCTTCTCAAAATAACAATTAAAGAGACAACTAAATGGGGGCAACAACTACCTACCCGAATGTCAGAGGGAAGAATGTTTCCTGAGAGGGAAGAGCCAACCCAAGGCTCTGAGAGAACAATGCTTGGTGCATTCTCCAACCATCGAAGAACCAGTGTCCTCCAGCAGTGAGCAAGCTGGGGGAGGTGGAAGGGGCTGCTTCCTGTGAGCCCTTGCAGACCCTGGTTTAAGACCTTGAATTTAGTGGCTGACAAAAAGGACACAACCTGTTTAACCCATCCTGTCTTTTCAATTTTAGAAACTGGTTTGGGGCTGACTCCCAGGAAGTGTTTTTGTGTATTCAACTGAAGGGTCTCAGACCTTTACTTTGACTGTCCAGTACCAGTGTTACCTATTCAAAGCCAAACTGTTCCAGAGCAGAGAGAAAGGAAGATATGAGGAGAGAACACCAGAGCAAGGTGACCAACATGTTGCTGGAAATAAAGGCTGACTGAGGATACCAAGTCCTAAATCACCCCAGCAGGTGTCCAGAGGAAGCCTCATTGCCTCTATTGTAGTCAAATTACTTAAGTAGAAAGTTAATCAAAATCATGGTTGAAAAATCATTAATTATCCATTTTAGATTTCTTCCCTATATAGAGTCATGATGGTAAAATATTACATCCAATTTATCTATACAGAACTCTAAAAGCTGCCAGGCTCTTAAAATGTTGCCCTTTCTATAAATATTAGACTCAAGTGCAACTGTTCTGTTCCGACTCTACTAAATACTGTTGTTCTTGCTGAGAAGCATTTTGTTTCCATCCAAAGCCTCCCCAGCAGGTTTTTGGCATCTCTCTTTCTTTCCCCTCATGTTGTCAATGGAAGCAGTGATTACACATCTTAACAGAACTTATATTTATCATTAGCTTAGTGACCCCTGCTGGGGAGGCTTAAGATAATCATCCTTAGATTCAAAGTTGGGATTTCAGCAAAATAGAGGCTCAGCCCTCAAACATGAGTTCTTCCTGATCTAGGGCAATGGATATTCCAAGGTGATCACCATTCACACCTCTGGAGGCTTCCGGAGAATCACTCTCTCTCCTTGGGCGGGGGGCACATGACTGATAGTGTGACAATTCTGAAAGTGACGTATTTGGAATTAGCACATCCCTCCTGATTGTCTGCCTTTGTTCCCTCTCCTTGTTAGTTTGTTCCTGGGTTATTTGCCGAGGAACACTTCCTGGTCTCTTTCCAATGTGCCCTTAAAAAAATCAAAGGCACAGATGATGTCATTTCCCATCAGAATCTCTTTCTCCTCATCACAATAGCATTATTCAGCATCATATGCCAACCTTTCCCCACCACATTTGCAGGCTAAACTGTTGAAAAGGGAGCAAATACCCCACAGAGCAGAGGCCTTATAGTATTATTTTCATGAATATTTAAAGAGCCAGATGCACTTTTGTCAAAGTACGAGCTTTTATTCATGTAGACCTTTGCAAATTTTTTAATTCTCCCCATCTCTGTCCCAGACAATTTTGTTAAATTAGTGTAGATAAATCAGTATTATTAGTGAACACTATCCAGTATTAGTCACTATGTGCAAAATAAGAAAATAGCAATACTTCAACTATTTTTATGCTTCATGATAACAAAGGATTATTATAGAACATGGATATTAGAAGATCTCTGATTCATTAAAACTAACTTAAGCATATTTAATAAAATCATTTTAAGATGAAGATTCATTTTAAATACTTCTATTAAAAGCGGCATGGGTATATATGTGTGTTACACCTTAATTTACATTATAATCATCACAAGATGTCAATAGCTAGAAGCTAACTCTAAATTTTTCCACCAACTCTACAGTAAGTGATTTTTCTCCACGCACTCTAATTTTTATGGAAAAATCTCCCCAGATATAGAAAAAGATAACAAAGACACAAAATCACTTCATTTTCTGCTCTTTCCTCTTTCCTCTCCTCTTTACCCTCCTCCATTACCCCAACTTTAAAGAAGACCTTAGATTCAACAAGAGTTTCACTTAAAGATTAGTTGGTGTCTAGATGAGTCATTAAATCTTGCAGGGATACTCCTTTAGCTCTAAGATAATGCATTTTAAGGAATTTATTTTGTATGGGTAGAAAGCAGTATGTTTTTTATGGTTAAAAACTCTTCCCATTTTAAACTAAACTCGAGATTTTATTTGGATTTTGCTGGTTTTTCCATTAATGTTCTCAGCCTCTTTAAAATGGAATCTAGACTCTCACATTTGCATTTCTTTGCCATGCCTCTGTAGCCTCCTCTGATCATTGATAATCTCTCAGTCTTTTCATGTTTTATGACCTTTATGGTTTTGAGGGTCCCAGTCAGGGATTTTGCAGAATGCCCTGCAATTTTGGATTGCTTGATGTTAATCTCATGTTTAGACTGAGTTCATGTTTTCTGAGAATGGACAAAGAGACGTGAAGTGTACTTGTGACCTCGAAACGGGAGTACTGATAGCTACATGACCTATCATGGGATGTTGACCTCTGTCACTTGGCCATAGTAGTGTTGGCCAAGTTTCTCCACTGTAAAGTTAAAGACTTTTCATCTGTGCACTCTCCTTTGGAAGTGAGTTACAATGTGTATCTCACCCTTACAGCATGGAGGAAATTTGCCCGTTTTGAAACATGGGGTATAGGATCTGATGGGTAGAACAGCATTGATGGGTGCAAGCTGTGGCCAGGTTTGGATTGTATTGCTAATTTTTCATTGAAGGTTTAAGACTGTAAGAAGGAATATTGTCCTATTGAAAGTGGGTAGAACAAGACTGAGAAAACTCCTTTACCTTAAGTTTCTTAATCTTTAATATTCATAGCTGTTGGTGTCTCCACCAGGTGCTTGGAAGAAATGGGTTCTAAGCTTCACAGCTGAGGACTGATCCAGTTGCAGTGGCAATGATGGAGCAGAGGGTCATGTCACACCTGTGACCGTTCATATTCAAGGAGGCTAATCTGGGCTTTTTCCACATGATTACCACAGTTTCCTCAATGTGCTTGTGACACACTTCCTGATTCACTGTTGATCAAAGCAAATTACATGACCAAGTTCAAAGTCAATGAAGAAGTTATTGTATGAGTCAGGGTTCTCCAGTGACACACAATTTTATAATGAAGAAATTTCTTGTAAATTGTTGGCATCTGCAGTTGCAGAGGTTGAGAAGCACCATAATCTGACATCTACAAGCTGGAGAGCTGGTGGTATAGGTTCCAGTCCAAGTCTGACAGCCTGAAAACCAGGAGCCCTAAGGGCAGAAAAATATTAGTGTTTCAACTCAGGCCACCAGACAGAAATGAAATTCAATCTTTGTCTGCTTTTTTAATTCTATTCAGGTTTTCAACAGATTGGATGATGCCCTCCCACATTGGGGACGGTGATCTGCTTTACTCAATCCAATTTGAATGCTAACATTTGACACTTTCACAGATACATCCAGAAATAGTGTTTAGCCAGATCTCTGGGCACCTCACAGCTTGGTTATGTTGATACTTAGAATCCTATCACAGGAACCATACATGGGAGTGAATATTGGAAAATATGATTCCCTAGGAAGGTTTCTTGTAACACTCTACAGTTTGCATAGGAAATGACCAAGTTGAGAGTAGCTTCCAATAAATCCTGCTTCAGTACCATCTCCACTGTACTAGGTTGAAGCCAAGACAGATTTTGTTCTTACCCTGTGTTTATTGAAGCAGGAGGTCAAACTCGAACCTCAGAAATGTTTTCAGCAATAGGAGTTGAAATAGAAGGAGCTTACTGTTTTACCTTATAGGTAGTTAACAAATTCACTGAAACATGTTCTTTCTTTAGCAATCCACTAGTTTAATTGTACTGAAGAAATAAAAGAGGCCTGGAATGGGACCAGGTGATCAGCCTGGGTACCACATTCAGATCTTTGTGCAGGTGACTGAACTTCATCAAATGATTTATCCTTTCTTGGCCTTAGTTTAATTACCTATCAAATGAGGGTGCACAGTGGCCTCTAAATATTATTCAACTCTAAAAATCCTGTGATATGTTTGTTAGTATTAGTTATAACTTACCTTTCACCAACTCTTATTATTTAGAACACGCTTATTTAAGTCTAGTTAGATCCAACAGTGGAAGAGTTAGCAGAAGCTATTGTTAATAGTCAGAGGCAGAAATGTGTTCAAATCCCAATTCTATTATTTATATGTAAGGTAATCATAGTGATAGTTGGCATGTGGGGCTTAGAGAGGATTAAATTGAGTAGAATGAAGTATTCTGTAAAGCACATGTCATATGGTAAATGCTTAATAAAAATTGTCTCCTGGTATTTTAGGATAATTATTTTTGATAGTAATAGAAAATAAAAATAAGTACATTATTCTATAATGCACTAAACTGTATTCTCTAGTAATTACATTTGTAAATGACTTTTATATACACAGTGTCTGACATCTCAGAAATTTTTACAAACAAGTCCTGGCTCCTAAGAAATGAGATGTTTTATTTTATGGTTTGGGGTTATTGTTTGTTTGTTGTTTGTTTGTTTTACAACTGAGTTCCATGAGCAGTCATAGATCTCAGTGGGAGCAGAGGGGTAGAGGTAAGTTAAGCCCAGTCACTGCCAAATACAAAATGAGGTCCACAACAACTTGATTTTTTGTTTCCTGCTTTCTCTTGGTTTTGCTTTCTTTTAGCAGCTGATGGACCTTAATTCTCCCAGCTCAGAAGACAGAGCCAGACCTATTTTGCTCATCCAACAATCTTTTCCTAGAGGTCGATCTCCTTCTGCCTTAAACTTAAGTGATTTGGGAGTTATAAATTTTATTGTTTTAACTAAACAGCAAATGCCTTGGGGGTAGAGACAGCATTTTTGATATATTTGCTTTTTTATGCTGTTATTATAGAAACTTGAACATAGTACATCCTCTAATAGTTTTTTAATGTAGCACAAAGAGCTCAAAGAAACAGAGAAATACAACAGCAAATAAATTCAGCCAACATTTTGCAACAGACATGACATAATGCATTTCATTTATGGAATAATCTTTCAACTTTTATTTCTTAGTGCAGAAGTTTGAAACTTTTGTCTTTAAATGAATTCTTCAGTCACAAATATTGCCTGTCCTTTCATCAAGGTGGTATCATCAGAGCTAACTCACTAATTCTAAAACTAACTTTGCCGATAATTATGGGAAAGCAAGTGTGCACACAAGTAAAGTTAAAAAGGAAGCAAAGCATTAGAATACCTGTTCTTGATTCTGTTCAAAGGTTCAGTGTGCTTGGAAGAGTCTACACAGGCCAGGCAACAGTGAGCATGACGACTCTTGTAGCTGCTATGTGATGCCCTGCCATCCTGAGTTTTGTGACCATTCCATTTTTGTTGTGATTATTATTTTCATTCCACTTATAAATGCACCCATCCTGCCCTCTCTTCACAAATAAATAACATCTCTTACTGGTCAAGAAGGGAGAAATGCTTTTCTTTGGAGATGAAGCCATTGGCAACTTCTCATAAGACTTGAGAGCAGAAGGAAATGTAAGCAACAGATTCTTCCTCTCTCTCTCTCTCTCTCTCTCTCTCTCTCTCTCACACACACACACACACACAACACACATATTTACTTTCTGATAAAATGGAAGAGTAGAAAAATGCCTTCCTGAAGGAGCTGCCACACTCTGTTGTTTCTGATTTTCCACATGAAAGGATTCTATTTAAGTGCAGGAGGGTCTAGATAGGCCAGCTTCTCGTTGAGCAAGTATATTAATACTTTTTCTTCTACAACTTGTAGCCTGATCAACTGCAATTATTTCAGTAGCCAGAATACTTCAGGATTCTGAAAACAAATACATCAAAGGCTTTTTAAAGTCAAGGCTAAGGCTAAATACAGAACAAACAAACAAAAGAGTGGTGTTCCTGCATGTGTCACTTTGAAGTGGGAGTGCCCATAGACTGCACAGATAGGCATGCCAGGGCAACAAGGAGTGGATGGTGTTCTTGATTATCCTGATCAGTATTTGCCCTTTCCACTGACATCAATAGCTTCACCCTCTCTCCCCAGGCCCCCCAACGTGCCCTGGGCTGCTGGCTTCCGCGTGACAGCATGTGAGATTAGCGTTAAGAAACACACAAAAGGCAGAAAACAAATAGTGCTGCTGCCATCTTATTGGTTGGCGTCCTCCTGGGATGATCTATAATCATTTCTTCAGCTTTGAAATCAGCTTCGTGTTCTTTGGAGTAGTATTGAAGCTCCTGAGCCCTGTTGGGTTTGTTTCTTCTATTGTTTATTAGAGTTCGTTCATTTTGCCATTCATTTTAATAGGGATATAAGGTTGCTTTTTGTTGTTGATTTTTAAATTTTGGAGAGACTCAAGCAGAACAATGAAAAAAGAACAAACTCAGGCTCCTAAGATTTATTTGCGGGTCAGCAGTGTTAACATTCTTTCTGTTCTACAGGCAAGAAGCTTAAAACATGAAAATTACCGTCCTCGTTTAAAAATGCTCTGAAGCATCAGCGTAAAAAGAATGTCAGGAGAAAATCATTATCATCTCTGTGTGTTTACAAAGAGCACACGAGCCTGCACACACATAGTCAGAAGAGGAGTTCTTTAAGAATCGCATGCCCTCGAAGATTTAATTAACCTTTTCACCAGGAAACCCCTTCTGCCCACTGCCTCCATCACCCCCCTTTCTATTTTCACCCTGTGGCTCTCACACTTTGTTCCTTCCCTCTCCTTTCATTCCCCCTCTCCTTTTTGCCATTCTTTCATCAATGATTCTATTGTTAAATTTGCCAGCTGGCATCAGAACCCCTTGCTCTTCTCCGTGTTGGACAGCAGGCACCTTACTACCAGACTTCAGCTTTTGCTGTTTCTTGCTTTATTGCATCCTCTTTTCCTTCTAAATTTTTAATTGAAAAAACCCATATTGACCCTGGAGTATAAGATCAACTGAAAAGTTTGGTAGTAGACCAGGGATAAAGCTTTGAATCAGTCTTTTTCCCCTAGGGCATAACAATTTCTGTTACGTAAATATTTTATGGAAATAAAAGCAAAGGAATTCCACTACAAAAAGCAACATTTGGTGAATGGAAATAGGAAAGATTTGATTATCATAATTACCAGTATAAGTTTACTATTATTATGATGTTGAGTTTTAGATATTAAAAAAAGACCAGGAAGTGTGCCCTCCCAGAAGTGCAGGAGGATGGCAAGATTACATGCAGATCAGCTTTACAATTTTTTAAAATAATGTGCTCACTCATGAGCAAACTTTCATAAGTTATCATATTTTTGTTGCTGATGACTTGTAGTTGTTTTCCCCACTGCATTTTCTCTAATCTTTTGTGAAAGAGTGAGGCTATATGTTCATATAGCCCCCATCTTTGTAATGCCTGGACATGTTGGTTGCTAGGTTACAGAATGCTATGAGGGAAGCAGGACCTATCGTGTGTATATCTGATTAAGCAGAAATGCACAAACCTGCAAAGGAGAGTCGTCCTCTGGAAATCTTTGCATTTTTGCTGAACCAAACAGAATTATTATTGCATGACAAAGTACCACTTAGCCTTATGGAACTTCCTGGCAGTTTCAGTTTAATCATTGCTATAAAGAATCCATAAGTCTTGCTTAGTTATTACTACAAAATTGTGTAGGGGTATTACTTCCCTGAATCAAAACTTTGTTGTCAAGAATTCTGTCCCATTTGGATCTTTCTAGGCTATTAAAGTTCATCTCACTAGTTACTTAAACTGAAGTGTTAATTTCTAATGCCTGCATTCTAATAGCTTTTTAAAAAAACTTCATTAATTTATATAAACAATACTGTGTCTACAATAGAAAATCAAGTGATTATTGAAAAAAAAAAACACTCCTCTTCAAATACCCTAACTCTTAATTAAAATAAATGGTTAGACATTGTGGGAGGGTTAGACAGGTGTAGGTTCATTCAGGAAATATTTCATGGGTGCCCACTGGGCTCTTAGAAATCATCAGTGATGTTAAAGGAAAGGACACAGTCTCCTGGCCTACACATGGGGGATACAAATAGAGACACTGTAGCAAATTGAAGCAGAGCTTGATAGGCAGTGTCTGTGGGGCCCAGAGGAGGAAGCAACCAGGCAGGCTCAGGGGAATCAAGTGACTTCCAGGAACTGTGTTTTACACAGTGGAGGAGTTTCCTGGGAGAGAAGGCCAATGATCTTCACTGGTTCTCGGAGTGAATTCTCTCTCCATTAACACAAAGGACTATTCTGTCCAGAATCCTTCCTGGACTTCTTTATCTAAATGGGTCCTCTGTCCTTTATTATCTCAGCTCTTTGCTCCCCTCCTCAATTTGTATTTATATATTAAACAATGTCATTTAATGCTTTAATCAAGATTAATACTTTCTCTATCGTTATACTTTTAGCTCCATCAAGGAAGGGACATAAAGCTTGGTCTTACATTATTCCCATGGAACACACTGTGCCATGCACATGGTACACGTGTATTAAATGTTGTCTGCATGGGTAAGATGGGTAAGTGGACTTGCAAATCCTGCCAGGTTTGGAGGGAGCTGCCTCCCCTCCACTTCATGGTGAGGGTGGCCTGGTTCATAGTTCCTGTCTTGGACACTGCTAAAGGAAACGAATCTTCTTGTGGTACACTGCCTTTCCCAGCCTGTATCTACTATATATCTTCTATAGCTTTAGCCTTTGTCTAGCATATATAGTGTGAGGAAGAGCCCTTTTAGGTGAATTCTGACAGAAGGAAAATACCAGTTAGTTTTTACATGGGCCCAATCAGAGTGCCTGAAGTCCCCTCAAAAAAACCAGGAATCAGTTCTTGTTGGTGGAGGGTAGAGGTGACATTTCCTAAGTGCTTACCTCGTGCCAATCTTTAGACCCTCCCTTCAACTTACATCCTCACATATTTAATTTCTTCCACAATGATATGATCTAGATACCTGGTTAGGTCCATTGTGCAGGAAAGGATGCCAAGTTTTAGATGGTTAAATGATATTTTCTAACCTCATAGTGAACAAGTAGAAGAACTGGACGTCAGTCCTAGGTCAGCTTGACCCCCAAAGCCATTTCCTTCCCATCACTCTATTCCTCTTTCCATCATCATTTACTACCTGAATCTTTAGAACTGGTTTATATATATCAACTACTTCAAGAGTTCAAATTTGCCAGTGTGTTTCCATGCATCAGGGAGGTGATGTGTCAGTAGCAAACACCAAAAATTTTAATAATACATGTTCATTTGATAGATGTTACTGTAATTCCTTATTCTCAATAGGGAAAACATCAGACAATAGGTTTCAGAAGAAGTAGGAAAAATTGTTTTGATGGACTGATTGGATGGTTTAGGGTGAAATCATGCTTTGTTGCCTCTTTGAAGCAAGGGGCCCTTCTGATTAGTCCCTTTTGTCAGCATATATTATCAGCATATTAAGATTATACTTTCAGGGATCATTTTTATAGTATGTTATTATCAGCATATTGAGTTGCTGCTGAGTCTCAGTTTGGGGACTCTCAGGAGCAGGCCCACTAGTTGTTGACTATCAGTGAATGCACTTGAGTTGAATCAGAAACAAGTCTTGTTTTCAGGAATATGATTACAGACCCGGTGAGGAGACTCAGGGCGTCCTTCACAACAGAAAGTCAGGATAAGTAACTGTTTTGTGCAGCTTCTAACATGAAAATTTGACTCTCCTAGTTTCTCATTGGGTTCTTTCCCTACTAAGAGCATGCTGCAATTGTTATAAAATATTTCAAGGTTAATTTTATCTCACTTAAATCTAGGCCATTAATAAATGTTTTTGAGCTGATTTATTCTAGGAGCTCTAAGAATGTGCTAACTTAATTTGCACTAAAAGCATTTAGCTTTGTGAAAGCCACACCAAACTTGCCATTGCTAACTGCTGGAATCGAGAGGGCAATTAACTAATGGGGTTCTGTGTGTAGTAGTTTATGGATTACCTAGCTTTGCCCCATTTGCTCATACAGGTACTTTTAAATATGAACCAGTCAATGTGGAATGTTGAATGGATTTTAATTCAATAGAATGCATTACTTATATAGGTATAAATAAATAGGTGCACCACATCAAAGTGACGTTCACTCTGTGGACCAGTCTCTGGTGACATAAAAGTAAATAGAGCAACAATAACAACAAAATAATCCTGCTCTGAGGAAACACAGAGTCTAGTGAGAAAAAGCAGAAATAAATGAGGAAGGACTTAGAGGTAAATGAATTCTAGGCCCAGGACCAATGGGATGGGAGGAAGTCTGGTATGTTCAAAGGAAATGAAGAAGGGTAATGAACCTGAGGAACCAAGAGTAACAAAATGCTCATCTCCAGATGAGACTGGAAAGATATGCAGGATGAGATCCTGCAGAGCGTTGTAGAGAATTCATGGTTCCATCTTCCAACTTCCAAGAAACACCAAGAATCTGCTCTGAGGTGTTATTCTGAGGATACAGAAATGAATAAAGCTGATGAACTCCTGGAATGACAGATAATGAAAACTCAGCAGATAAATATGGAAGATGTCACATGGTGACAAAATTGTGGATAAAACTGAACCAGATTACGGGGAATAGAGAGTGACTAGGAGGAAGAGTTGCCAGTTTATAGAGAATTCTTGGTAGGGTCAGGTGGCACTTGAGCATAAATGTAAATTACCAAGTGGGCGGTGTTAAGGATCTTAGCCTTTCTCACTCAGAGCAAGTGGTACCTAATTGAAAAGTTTCAGGTAGAGAGGGGACATGACCAGAATATCATGCTGAAAAGACCACCCTGGCAATCAGGTGCAAAAGAGTTGAGACTAGCAAAGAGTAGGGGTGAAGGACCAGTAAGGGAGTGACTACACTTGCCTGAGCAGAGATGAGGGGGTTCAGACCACAAATAGCATGTGGCTGAACCTGAATAAATTTCATCATGAGAACTGGTCTTTATTTCCCTGTGGTCCTAAGTGGCAGTGAGTACTATTTTTGAAAATAATCTGAACTAGAAAATGATTTTTCTATATTTGTTTCCCCTAAAGCCACTTTTATGTTTTAGGCATTATCTTTAAATCAGGTAATGATTTCAGGGTTTTCTACCACTTAAGGTCTTTGTAAAGAACAGGTATAAAAGAGACTTTAAATATATAAAGTGCTACATCATATAATGGGTAAGCTGTTGTTACTGCAGAGTGAGAGGGTTGAATACTGTAAATCCTGTTTTTTCAGACAGGATTTTTCACTACAAGATAGGCAACTACTTATTCTTCTAAGTTCCTAGAGTGACCATAGAGGCAATGCACATCAACTCACAATAAGTGTTATTTATTTTGTAATCTAGTTGGTGAGTGTGATTTAATATTAATTGACATATTGGTTGAACTCAACTGAGAAAACATAAAATTTTAGCAATATGTAAATACTGTGTTTAGATATGAAGCTAAGTGTTGAGTTCTATTCCCAGGTCACAAGTTGCTAAGTCTCTCCACAGCCACTCAAAAACTCCCTTTTGAGAGTCTTGAATAATCCTCAGTGGCAGGGAGGGGAGGAAAGTGCATCCCCAGGCATCAAGGCCTCTCCACTTCCATTCCTTTGTGGAAGAGTTGGTTTGAAATTCCTTCCTCTTCTGAGTCAGGAACCAGCAAGTCTTCTGTCTTATGTATACAGTAGACCTCCTTTTTCTAAGTTTTATTTTCCATGGTTTCCATTCCCTTCCAATTACTCATGGTCCAAAAGTATTAAATGGTAAATTCTAGAAATAATTCCTAGGTTTTAAATTGCTCACTGTTCTGAAGAATACAATAAAATCTCACGTCCCTTAGGTTATTTCTGCCCAGGATATGAATCATTCCTTTGCTCAGTGTATCCCTGTTGCATTTGTTACCTGCTTATTAGTTACTTGGTGGCCATCTTGGTTATCAGATCCACTTACAGTTTTGTGTTAGGTGACCCTTGTGAAATAATGCTAAATCCCTATGTCTACTTCATTTACCTCATTTCGTGTCATCACATAGTCATTGCATCATCTTGCATCACAGGAAGAGGGTAGGCACGATCCTATAAGATATTTTGAAATAGGGAAAAAGAAGAGACTGAATTCACATAACTTTTATTTGAATATGGTGTTATAATTGGTCTATTTTATTATTTGTTATTAGTGTTAATCTCCTACTGTGCCTAATTTATAAATTAAGCTATATCATGTATGTATAGGAAAAAATGGAATGAATGGGGTTTGCTACTAGACATTTTTATGTATCCACTAAAGGAATTGGAATGTATCCCCCACTATTAAGGTAGCAAGGCTACCATATTTACTGTTGCAAAAGCCACTCAGCCCCAGGTGAAACAAAAAAACAAAAAACAAACAACCAATGGAATTCTATATAGATCACTTGGATGAATTTGAATAAAATTGCTATCTTAGCTCTTAGGAATCTCTAATTGCCATTTTGATATGAAAAATGTATAGTTCTCATCTTCAGTGTATTATTTTGCTTCTAATGGAGGTTATATCTTTGACGTGTTGATTTTAATGATGTTTAAAAAACAAACAAGAAAACCTTCACTCCTTGGCTTTGTCAATCGATGTTCTTCTGACTCTTCCTGCCCATTTATTACAATAAACATTTTGGACAGATCTGACTTATTAGCTTTGTGGCAAGATTATGTTCCATGGGTATCTGACCTTTGTGCATCATTGTGTGGCCAAATGAAATAAAGCACACACATTGAAGCAGTGAATAAGATTTGGGGTTAGCAAGTTTGATGGAATCACAACCAGTAATTTTAAAATGTGACTGAATTCTCCCACAATTAAAATCTTTCATTATGCTACTTCAAAGCTAATTTCTTTCTTGTTTTTCTGAATAGTTGCTTCCATTAATCTCACTCTAGGTAATGATGGTAATGATACAATTATATGTAATCATTGCCTGAATTCAATATGCAACACATCAGTCCCTTTGTGTCCTGATTGTACAGCTCTCTGCAATCCTTGAATTTGGAAAATTTCCATCATGTTATGCCAAGATCAGATTCAAAAGTCTCTGACATTTTGCATAACATCAGTCAATCGGGTGTTCCAACTGTCCTTGTAGTGGTTGGGCAAACTCATCCATCTGGTTGGTGCCAGCTGAAGCTAGGGATGAAAGCAAGAGACAGCTAAGCAGGGATTGCTCTTTACTGAGTTTCCAAAGCATTTAAATTATTCACAAAAAATTATGAACGAGATCTTTTAAAAAAGGCCTTTAAGTGTACAGGTGGCTAATCTGCTTATACCACTAATGACACAAATCATAATCTAAGATAATTTATTAAGTTTTTATGCCAAGTGAATATTTCAAAAATTCAAATTATTTTCCTAACATGGATCACTAATCTTACTAGTGGTTATCATTTAGTATTCATCTGTTCCTCAAAGTAATAACAGATAGATGTACACCTCCATTATTTTTCTTTTGCTATTTAGATAGGATTTAATTTCTTATGTTCTGATGACAGATTTGGTGCCAAACATGTGCCCATTCTACTTAGTTCAGTCAGTATGCAGTACTGTCTGCCTATTCTGTCACAGCAGAATGAGCTCCACCCATATCTCTGGCAATGCACTAGTAAGCTAAATATGTAGATTTAATTTGCTAGATTATCTACTATCCTATGCTTAAGTTTTTCCTTGCTTTCCCTTTATCTTTTGTTACCATCTCAGAATACATATGAGATTTTCTTGGCCTTTAGTAAATATTCACAGTTCATAAGTTGACACTTGCCCATAAATTTGATTTATTGATCATTTCTTTTTAAAGGACAATATCAAGACAAGACTATCATGTGGATTTCAGTGGGTGGGAGATGATAGTCACATTTACCCCCAAATCCAAAATGACTTTTCTTTTAATCTCTTTTCATCACTTTATCTTCCCTCCACAAAATTCTAAAATGAACCTTTTAACCTGTTCATACCAGCTACCTAACTAGCATCTACTAGTTTTAAAGGTATGTCAAATTTAAGTCGGTCTTTCCTCTCAAATCTAATTTTCTGAGTTGTACATAAATCTCTAAATAAATGCTTACATTTACCACCAGCTGAAATTAAAACAAGTGACCAAATAATTAGAGCTCTTATGCTTCCTCTGATGATTTCCTGTCCACCATGGCCATCAGTGACCCTAGAAGCTGCACATCTAAAACAGCCAGCAGCCCTCTTCCCACCCCTAACCACTACCACCTCCATGCCACTGTCCTCTCTCCCCAGGGTTACTGAAATTGTCTTGTCATTAATTCATTCTTTTTACAACCTATCATAGTCTTTTGAAAACATAATTTATATTGAGACTTTTCCTGCAGAAAGCTGAGCGTAAAATTCAAATGCCTTCAATTGCCTTTCAGAGCTCAACATGATGTACCTACCCCACCTTCCTCCCCAGATCATCCTGCTCTGCCCTCCCTCCTTTACTACTCTTTTTTGGGTGTCTGTCTTTGAACACCCCAAGGTCGTTCTTGCCTTAGGGCTTTTGCACCTGAGTTCCTTCCAGTTGGAATGCCCTTCTTCTAACCCTCAGAGAGAGGCCTCCTCTGACCATTAGTCACCTTCTATCATGCCACCTTACCTCAGTTCATTCAGACTGATCTAACAGAACTCCTGAATAGCAAGCTGTTCCTTCTGGCAGATCTAAATGAAATGCTATTTCAAAACTTTAGGAAAAAATATATCAGAGATAAATACAGAGAGAGCGAGGGAGTGAGAAGAGAGAGGGCACTAACGAACACATAAACACATTCACTGCCTCAATCCCTTCTGTCTACCATAACCAAGTACCATAAACTTATATATGACCGAAATGTATTTCTCATAGTTCTGGGAAGTCCAAGACCAAATTTCTGCCTCTGGTGAAGGCATCTTTCTTGCTGTGTCCTCCAATGAGCAAAGGAGCAAGTCAACTCTCTAGGAATCCACCCCCATAACCGAACTACTTTCCAAAGCCTCACCTCATAAAACCAACTTTTTGGTGATCAGGTTTCACCCCATGAATTTGGGCAGGATGGAGTGAACATTCAGATCATTGCACATTTTATGTTCATTTTCTGTAGAGTTTTAATATTTTTCTGCTTCCTTGATTTACTTATGTGCTATCTAAACTTTTACTAAAATGTAAATTGTATGAGAGCAAGGACCTGGTCTCTCATACTTATTACTTATAACCAGTTTGTAGACATGTGTCTGGCATAAGGAATGAACCTGGTAAATATTTGCTGAATAAATGGATGAACAAGTTAAGTTCAAGACTCCAAGGACGTAGTTAATAAGTACATATAATGGATGTTATAAGTTGGAAAAGCAACTCATCAAAATGAAACTTCCCTTCCAACAGATACACTAGCTTCATGAAAAAGAAGTCGTGAAACTACTAGAATAATAGTAATAGTGTTTGCTTTCTCACTCTCCTACCTCCCTCTCTTCCTTTCTCTGACCCTCACTGCTTCATTCCTTTCATTTCTTAAATATTTATTGCCTATGTACTATTTTAAAATCATGATCTGGCAAGGAGGAAAGGTAAAGAGGTTTCAAAGGCTGTACTTATGCTCACACTCCCATTCCTGAGATGAGATATGGTATCTATGTGGATAGCGATTAAAAAGAAGAAAGTAACTCATTCTATCAGGATGCTCAGATATGGAGTAGACACAGTCCAAGCCTTCTCCATGAGGGCTGATAAATAGTTCTTGTATTAGCATCAACCCTGAAGGACATTCTGCCTTCATCCAAAGGGTTATAGACCCACTATCTATATTCCACCCTAAGTGTCTCCTGTCAACACTGCCAATGTAATTTAATTTAGCTATTCCTCAAAAATTAGAAATCTTACTCTTGCCACCACCTCTGGAATTTTTTCATATCTTCAATAATACGATGGTGTCAGATGTTAATCTCTTCTTGTCCTTCTTTTCTGATGGTCAGGCTGTTCTCACTCCTCTGAGGTCGGCAAGTCCACTGGGTACCTCTCACCATCTACATTTCACCTTGGCTACATCTCATCATGGGAGGAAGTATCATGTGGAATTTTCCAGTAGTTGAGCAGAATGTGCTTTACCCTGCCTACCTCTATTCCAGATGGATTCCACACCACTACCTATAGTGCACCACATCTCAGTTTTAAAAGAATTTTCCAAGGAGTGGGATAGCTGGGTCAAATGGTAATTCCATTCTGAGTTTTCTAAGGAATCTCCATGCTGCTTTCCAGAGTGGCTGCACCAATTTGCAATCCCACCAGCAATGTATGAGAGTACCTTTTTTCACACATCCTTGTCAGCACCTAATGTTGCTTGTATTCTTAATAATAGACATTCCAGTTGGGGTGAGATGATATCTTAAGGTAGTTTTGATTTGCATTTCTCTTATTACTAGAGATGTTGGATGTTTTTTCATGTATCTTTTGATTGCTTATAGATTCTCTTCCATGAAGTGTCTGCTCATTTCCTTAGCCCATTTATTGATTGGGTTATTTGTATTCTTGCTGTAAAGTTTTTTGAGCTCTTTATAAATTCTGGAGATTAGTGCTCTATCTGATGTGTGTGGCAAAGATTTTCTCCCACTCTGTAGGGTCTCTCTTCACATTGTTGATTGTTTCCTTTGCTGAGAAAAAGCTTTTAAGTTTGAATCTATCCCAATTATTGCTTTCTGCTTTTATTTCTTGTACTTTGGGAGTCATGTTAAGGAAATCTGGTCCTAGGCCAACATGATGAAGATTTGGACCTACTCTTTCTTCCATTAGGTGCAGGGTCTCTGGTCAAATTCATAGGTCCTTGATCCATTCTGAGTTGAGTTTTGTGCAAGGTGAGAGATAGGGGTTTAGTTTCAGTTTGCTGAATTTGGATTTCCAGTTATCCCAGCACCATTTGTTGAAGAGGCTATCTTTTCTCCAATGTATGTTTTTGGCTCCTTGGTCAAGTATGAGAAAACTGTATTTATGTGGGTTTGTCTCTGTGTCCTCTATTCTGTACCATTGGTCTACCTGCCTATTTTGGTGCCAATACCATGTGTTTTTGTTACTACTGCTTTGTAGTATAGTTTAAAGTCTGGTATTGTGATACCACCTGCTTCGCTCTTCCTGCTAAGGATTGCTTTAGCTATTCTGGGTCTCTTATTCCTCCAAATGAATTTCATGATTGTTTGCTCTATTTCTATGAGGTCTGTCATTGGGATTTTAATTGGAATTGCATTGAATTTGTATAGCGCTTTTGGTAGTATGGCCACTTTGACAATATTAATTCTGCCTATCCAAGAACATGGGAGATCTTTCCATCTTCTAAGGTTTTCATTAATTTCTAAATAGGGATACTAGGAATACACCTCAACATTGTAAAGGCTCTCTATGCTAAGTCCATGGCCAATATCATTCTAAATGGAGAAAAACTGAAAGCATTCCCTCTAAAAACTGGAATAAGGCAGGGATGCCCTCTTTCACCACTTCTATTCAACATCATCCCTGAAACTCTAGCCAGAATAATTAGACAGACTAAAGAAATAAAAGGGATAAAAATAGGAAAAGAAGAACTTAAACTATCACTATTTATAGATGATATGATTCTATGTTTACAGAAAAATTCCACCAGAAAACTTTTAGAACTCATAAATGAATTCAGTAATGTAGCAGGATATAAAATCAACACTCATAAATCTAATGCATTCTTATTCATAAGTATTGAATACTCTGAAAGAGAAATTAGAAAAACTAATTTTCACAATAGCTTCCAAAAAAGAATAAAATACCTGGGAGTCAATTCAACAAAAGTGGTAAAATACTTCTACAACGAGAACTACAGAACACTAGAAGAATTTTCTTGCTTTGAGGCACTGCTGACTTCCCTTTTCTTATCAAGGAAGCTTAATCTTAGCTGGTAATGTTGAGTTAGACCAAATACGGTTTTCAGGATGAGGCGAAGTTCCCCCTATTTTATCTGCTCACACTTCCAAAAACAGTAACCAAAGACCAAAAACAGCTAATTAAGCCCCCAGAGGAAAATCGTATCGCAGTCCATTAGGTCAGCTAATTTTCACCACAGGTCAACTTTTACTGTTTCCTGGGAGCTGTGCAGGAGTTTCAAATCAATCCAGCATGATCTGTGAGCTCCTTTGCACATCATTCTAGGAATGTGAGTCTATGTGAGGTTTGCTACATATGGAGATGAATCAACTTCTGACCTGGGCAGAGGTTGTAGCACTAATCCTCACTGGGAACTTCCCTTGATTGTATTTTCGCCAGTCCTTCCATCCTTCAGCATAGTTTCCCCTTGAGAGAATGAGAGTTTGGGTTAGTCAGTGGAATCTGACTCAGTGTCACTCTTGTCACACCCACAGTATGGATCACCTTGCCGTCTGGGCAATGTTCATCCAAGATCCTTTCCTGGGTGGTTCCTTTTCCAAAACGTTATGGTGACCACCATCTTCTTTTACTCTAAACTATTGACCACAATTAATTCAGTCACTGTTCCAGACCAACATCTCCTGACCCCAGCCCAACAAATTTTCGTTTTTGAATGAATGTACTATAGCTCAAACCTGTCCTAAAAAATTGGTTATAATGAGGACTTCCATTTAATCTAATTTGCTCAAACAATATATAGGTAGCTTCACTTTCTGTCTTGGAATATGAACTAAATATTTTTGAAAGTATATGAATGTGTTTGCAATTAAATTAGGTAACAAATATATATACAACTTTGAGATGTATCCTGAGACTTTTCTTAATACCATGTTACCTAAAAACAATGAATGACTAAAACTAATTGAAAACTCAAAGTCAAATATTGCTACTAAAATGTTTTGTGGGAATTGGAAATGATACCTATAACTTAAATCACTTTAGAATTCAAGAATGTACAGGTATTGTGGATGGGACACAGAGGCCCAGTCTTGACACATGTGACCACTCAAGAGAAGCCTGATAATCCCCCCCCCAACAAAAAAATAGGTATTTACTCAAAGAAAGATGAGAAGCAAAAAATCCAGAGAATATTAGTTTTATTTTCATGACTTTTGACTGGTCTTGGACTGTTCTTTCTCTCAGCTTTTCTGATTCATGTCTGATTCAGGGCTTTTTTCAAGATCAAATGAAATCTGAAGAAACCATGGGTCTAAATTGCTTACCATTTCCTTTAGAACACTTAGATGTGGACAGTCCTGGAGGCTTTGTATGATAAAGAAGATTCTAAAAATATTTAGTTTCATTTGTATATTGAATGATTTATAGTGAATTTTTGCCCTGAGGTCAATATAGTTTTAATGTTTCCTAGAGAAATATTAACTGAAAAGAGAAGTAGTAGAGGAGCATCTAGTGTGAGACTCGTGACTGAAGCACATCATTGTTATTTTCCCATAACACTGAAAAGCAAATAGCAATATCTTCATTCTATGGATATGAAAATGGAAGCCCAGGGTGATTACAGTTTGACTTCCCCAGATATATCTGACTCGAAAGCCCCAAATTTTTCTAAGAATTTATACTACTAAAGTATTCTATCTAAAGAACATTGCAGAAGTAATAGTAGCTCGTTTTGTGTACTTATGAAAAAACATGGCATATTTAACCGTCCCATTGCTAAGCTTCTCCACTAAGCAACAGTAACATATTAATCTCCTTCAATAAATCCTAAGTACAGAAAAGATTATGGCACTGTGCATTTATTTTGATTAAAATAATTTATGTAAATTTTAACTCACATTAGGCTCAGTTTTAGGTACCTAGAATATTAATTCAGAACTCGTCTTATTATTCCAGATTCAAATAGAGTTTTGGCCAAGGACATTTAAGTAAACATTTTATCTTTATTAGCCATCAATTGGGAAGCATTTATTGAGTGCTTTCTAAACATTTGGGAGGAGCCTGGACCTGAAAGAAGTTGCCATCTGTTGGGGCAATATGACTAAATCACATGAAGCAATTTGAGGGGAAAAAAGCAAGATAGTTCGTAATTAAGTACTAATTTACTATCGAAATTCAAGGAAGTAGAAGGTGATGGGGAGCACCAGGAGTTATGGAAAGATTCAGGGAAGACATTTATTTTGGGTCATCTTCAAAAATAGGAAAGCTTTGGGTATGTGGAGAAGAATAGGGGATTTATAGTGCAAAGGTTTATATTGAGAAATTGTGAGTAAGGTTGAAAAACTGATCAAATCCCAGAGAAAGCTTGTGTATATTAGTCTGTCTTTCTGCATAGACCAAAGTCTAAGTAAGGCTAGGGACCTTGTGCCCTTTCCCCACTTAAGAACAATGCCTGGCACGTTGTAGGGACTTGTTAAATACAGTGTGACTCTACACTATGAAATGATGACTGATGAGTCTAGATTTGATGTGGTAGAGAATAGAAAATATAAATTAACTATACAAAAGCAGATAGTTATCAGATTTCAGTTAGCAAATGCCTGTTGACTTTATTGGTAACAATTTGCTGAAAAGATTCTACTAATTTGGATAAAAGTTAATTCTATCACTTAAGTATAAGTAATCATGGAAATATGAGTAGAAAGGGTGATGATGAGATAATGCAAAAGTGTCCTTTTTCCTTTAGCTTCAGATTTCTTTATTGTAGATTATCTTTTTAGAAACAAACAAATGTTACCGATAGGTTTGCATGTGCACTCCTCAGCATGCTTCAACAAGAGTGAAGTCAAGTCTATGTCATCTAAAAAGCAGAAAGGTCCTGAGTGGAAAGTATAGTAAAGATAAATGTGACATATTGATTCACTCTGTCAGTTAGTCATTGGGATAGCTGGCCTCCAAGATGGTGCACAGTGACCTCTGCTTCCTGGTATTTACACCTTTGTATAAGTCCCTCCTGCTGTGTGCCAGTCACACTTTATAACTCAGTTCTATTAAATAGAATGAGGCAGAAAGGTACAGTGCATGGCTTGGAGACTAGGTCGTGAAAATCTGTGTAGCAGTGCTTGCTACATGTGAGTACCCAAGGGAAAGGCCGACCTGGCAAGAAACTGAGGCTTCCCAAGAGGTGAGGGAGCTGAGAAGCAGATCCAGAAGCTTAGTTGAGACTTCCAAAGACCATAGTCTCAACTGACAGCTTGACTGTAGCCCCATGAGGAGCCATGAGCCTGGAATGCTGGGCTCAGATTTCTGACCCTTAAGCACTATGTGAGAAAATAGAAGTTTCTTGTTTAAAGTCAGTCAGCATCCCCAAGAACAGCATGTGGAAGACACTGAGGGTTGAGTACTATGAGATCAGACTTCATCACTGTCCTAAAAATCTCCAAGGGGATTGTACAAGGTAACAGTGATGAACAAGTACCTACCCTAAGAGTCTGAAGGAAGGGGACTGAGGAAGCAGTAGAAGCTTCATGGCAGAGGTGACATTTGAGTTGTTTTTTGAAGGATGGACATGCTTTGCACACAAGAAGTCATTGAGGATATCTTGTACAGACTTCTACTTTATGGTGATATGGAAAAAAATTAAGAAATGGAGTAGTTGAAAATCAAGTTAATAATTATATGAAAATAAAGTGCATTTGCTTCATGGTTTTAGCAGTATTTTCACATGTAGTAATTAATTTGATCCATGCAAGTGATGTGGACAAAGAAGTCATCATGACCTCCATTTTATCAGTAGGAAAGTTGAGGCTCTGCCAGACTCAGCGATCCATTAGTGGTAAGGGGACTATGCAGCTTCTGCTCTGTGAGAGCAAGGACACTGTACAAATCAATGCCAGCAATGAAAAGACTTCAATTAATACAACAAAAGTGCTAGAAGGGTCAGAGGGAGGTGAAGCACTTCTGTGGATGTTTTGAACACAGAAGTCTATGGTGCAAATGTGTGTCATCCAGAAAGTCTCGGGAGACTACTCAGGAAGTGAATTTTCTAGCAACTGAAGTCAAGTCCTGGGCTTTGTAAGCCCTCAAACCTGACTTCAACAGCATGCAGGCAGATGTCTCTACAGGGAATACTGGCATTAGTGTGTACAGACTTATTAACTTGCAATAAGAATGTCACTGCCATGCACCCAAGAATATTGTTGGGCCAAACTAGCTCACTCATTCCCTGTAGACAGACATTCCAGGGAAACCCCTTTGTAACAAACAAAACAAAACAAAAAAGCTGCTGCTGTCCATGGACTCAAATCTGAAAGAGATGACAGGAGTGTCTTGCCTGGGAAGTGGGGTGGGGAGACTGAGGCATTCTTTCCCGAGATCAGTGACCACCTTGCCAGGCCATTAATCTCCTCACCAAGACTCACTTGCCCCCTAGGGTAATTTTACATCTATGGACCTTTGTATTAGTTTCCTAGGGCTACTGGAACCAAATACCAAAAACTGGGTGGCTCAAACCCAGCAGAAGTTTATCCTCTCAGAGTTCTGGAAGTTAGATTCCAGCAGGGCCATGCTCCCTTTCAAGACTCTAGGGAAGAATCTTTCTCTTTCCTCTGTAGTCTGGTATTTGCCCAGCTTGTAACTGCTTCTATCAGATCTCTGAATCAATCTCAGAACACCTCTTCCCTCTTCCAACATCCTCTCTTCTTCTATAAGACCAGAGACCAGAAATGATAAGCATGGTTGAAGAAAAAAGGCAACCATAAGAAATAAAAACAGTGTTTTAGCAAAAGCTTCTGTGGTGTAGAAGCCAGAAGAAAACTTTGCTACTCCTGTGAGTTGTGACCTTGTGCAAGCGACTTGCCCTCTCTCTTCAACCTTACTTTATGTAAAAGGAAGCTATTAATGAGCAAATGGATGGTGGGTGGTGAAAATAAGATTTTTTACTGCCAGAGAGGGAAGTTGCAGCCCAGGCAGGAGGCAATTTGAAAGAACCCTGTGGTGTTGGATTAGAGTTGGAGACATTAGTGTGAACTTTTGATTAGTTGAATATAAAGACAGATTCATAGATGTGCATAAATGTGTGTGAACATATGGGTCGCTATGCATCCATGCACGCCCCAGCTAGAAGAGACAATGGACCAGTACCAACGAGCACTTCCTGTGCTGCATTTTGGTTTCTAAATACTATTCTCCAATGAAAGGAACCATGGATCCTTGCAGAAATGACTCCCTGATGACTATAGCCCATGAACCAATAGCATCTCATACTCCCAGAAAGCCAGGAGCTGCTCAAAAGAAAAATTTAAAAAAAAAAAAAGAAAGAAAGGATGTCAGAGAGACACTGGAGACAATATGGAAGAGCTTTCAAGTCTCAGACCTGAAACCAATTTGAGCCACAAAATGAATTGTGTAGAATTGGATTGTAACCCACAGTATTTTATATACATACATACATACACACATACATACATAAATTTATGTACATACTTACTCATATATAGCATGTGTTTGCATGTATTAGTAATACTAAGATAAACAAATGAATATTAATATTAATACATGGAGAAGGTCTGAACCTTCATTATATGTGTGGGCTGGACTTAGTGACTCAATATCCAACACTGGACCATGCAAAGGTGAAAAATAGAACTTTTCAGTCTGGACAACTGGAAGTCACTAGTTTAGCCCCGTAAACAAGTTTGACATCACCATAAATTGTGTTTGCAAGATGTCCCCCCTGTCACAAAGTGATGTGAGAACATTTCACCTCTGTGGTATTTTCCCCAACCTATATCTCCAGCCTAATAACAAGGAAAAAAAAATCCAAAGCCAGAGACATTTTACAAAATCCATGACTGGTACTCCTCAAAGGGAAGACTGAGAAACTGTCACAGAGCCGTGCAAACAAAGGACACATGATAACTCGATATAATGTGGGATCCTTGAATGAATCCTGTGAAGGCAAAGAGGAATTAATACAAAAATTGGTGAAATCCAAATAAAATTTAAAGTTGAATTGATAGAAAAAAAGAATGAAAAAGAAAGAAAGGAAGAAAGTCATTGGACCAGCGAGCTCAGTCCCTTCCAGCTTTGGATTCCCTTAATGTTCTATTGAGGTTAACTACAGCGGTGTCTTAAAAGAGGTGATGAACTCGAGGACTCAGGGTTATTCTCTCCATTTATTTTTTTGTATTTTTAAAATACTACTACATGTTTCTTTGCATTCTCAAAAAAATAAGAAATTGCATCTGAGTTTATTGCAGATAAAGGAATCCCAGACACCAAAAGGCCAATTATGCTGAAAAAGAGAGAGGGCAGAGCTGAGCAACATACCCCAGTATTCATAGATAATTATAAGGATGTCCTCATACATGGGTTATTATGCATACATGAATGTCCTCGCTCTGGCTTTTGAGTTGTGGCTCTTGGGGAATCATTCTAGTCCTAGGTACCGACTGGCATGTGACCTTGGGCAAGTCACATTACTCTAACTCAAATTTATTTATCTGTAAAATGAAGAATTTGATTAAAATTAAGGTTTCAATTGTAACATACAATTTTTCTAGCTTTCTATAATATACAAACAGTAGAAATCTCAAGAAGTGGAAGAGGATGCCATGTCTGGGGCAGGTGAAACATGCTCTTTTACACACCACAGTGACACCTGCTGGGAGAACCCAGGGTTATCTCCCTGGAAAACTGATTTTGTGAGAGAGGAAACCATGTAGACTCAGCTTGGATATCAGCTGCAAACTTGGATAAAGTGAGTTTACTTCTTTTTTCAAGCATTACCTAGCATAGCTCTGACACCGCTAAAAATTAACTATGACAACTTAAGCAACTTACTTAACCTCTGTGGGCCTCAATTTCTTCAGTTATAAAATGGAGATTAAAAATAATTACTTTGCATTGTTATGAAGAGGAATTGAGCACATACAATTCCATGGTTGCAATTTGCTCTGTAATTTTTTATTTGGTGGATGATGATTGGACTTTCCTGGCCTCCTGATACTCATCAAATGTTAAATGACAGTAGACTCTTCATGTTGGACGTTAGAGAAGGTCAGAGAGCAGACTCCTGGACACTCATGTCTTTGAAAAATACCCAAATTATGTCAACAGGATATATTTCCTTTGTCCTAATATGAACTTAAAGGGTTTTTGGAGAGAGTTTTAAGGTAGTAGTTTGCTGGACATGATTTATGGTTATGTTCATAAATCAGCAACTTGCAAGTCATGGGCAGTTTTTCTCCTGGGGGTACCAAAGCATCAAGGGATAAAAACACAGTTGTGGCTATAGCTGTGATTTAATGAGAACCTTAGTGGAAGATTGATAACTTGGGAATATTTTGAACATGTGTGGATTTGTGTTAAATAGATTTTCAAGAAATTTCCTCTTTAGCCAAGTCTGTACATTGGCACATGTTCTTATTTTATTGTAAATTAGATTTTCAATTATAAGCTGCTCAATTCTTCCCTCTGTACATCTGCCCTCCTCTTTGTGGCCACAAAAAGGGAAGATCAGCTGCAAGATGCCCCTGGGGCTCAGGCTTCTGGCAGAACAACTGATCCCAAGGAGGTTCTGACACTATTTACATATTAAAATATATATTTGAAAAGGGAATGAAAAAGTGGGATTACATTTCTGGGACTGAGTCAGAAAGTATTACCCAGAAATACTTGGCTGTGTGTGACTCTCCATGTTACCCTGGGTTTATATCCCATGCTAACATTTTGGGTTTTTTTCCTAGTTTTTTTCATGGTACACTTATTGGGTCATTTGATACTCACTAGGCATTGCTATTGACCTCTCACATAGGAGGAAACTGAGGCACAGAGAGGGTTGATTTGGTCAAGTTAGTGACAGAGATTAGAACCCTCCGTGGTCCACCCGTCCCCAAGTAGATAACCCAACCCGCCTCATTGTCAGATGGAAATTCATTACTATGGAATAGTCATGAAACTATTGTTTATAACATAGTAAACTTCCTGGTTTTGACTTCATGTATGTTTGTTGTGTTTGTTGCCTTTGGTCAGAAGTTCTCATTCCTCAATTCACAAATTGTTATTTAAAAGTTCTCGGTGATAAGAATATTTAAAGAAACTTTGAGTCTCAGTGGAATATTCTGACTTTCCCAAATGTTTTGACTAAGGTCAACATTTCATGGAACAGAGTTGTTGAGAACCTCTATCACACAGAGTGAATAAAACCAGCCTCCTTCGATTTCCAGGAATCTTTACCAGCTGCTACCAATTGTCCTTTTCATGTTCCTTGCTTCCCTACCCTATGGCCTACTTACCTATTACCTATATGGGTAACTATCAAACCTTTCACTGCAGGTCTGGCTCCCATTCCTACAGGTATATAATTGGAAGTTGGAGAACCTAACTTTGGAAACATTTTCCTCTGCATTTCTGGTGCAATCAGCCATGTTGTCACTTGTGGATTCCACCAGACCGTGTCTTTGCTCTTCTGTGGTCTTTGTTTTCAGGTCCTTGATGCTAAAATACTACATTTATGTCAAAACCCATGTTAAATGCCTGTCACTCATGAAGCATTCACCAATATTTTGTTCTATTGCAATGCTTTCTATTTCACCCTCTTAGAAAGCATTTGTGTCCTTCTGTCTTCTTCTAGCATTTCTCTGTGTCTCCTTCCCTCCAGAGAGAAGATGTAGATCTAGTCCCCACTGAACACATAGTTTTTAGAAAGGGATTGTAAAGCATTGAATCTAATTGTGGGTAACTTCAGAACACAAAGACTGATGTCTTTTATTCTGGTGATGGAATAAGATAGGTCTTCCTGTTTCATCTTGATCATAGAATCCAGGGCTACCTATCATTGATTGCATTTGGTTCTATTGCATTCCTTCAGATGTCCTGCAAAACTTGAGTTCTGGCAGCCCAATTTTGGGTTGAAGAGGAGAAGTAATGGAACCCTTCATAATCACAAAGGAAATCTCCGGGCACTTGTCGATTTTAAACATGACAGCATGTCTTCAAAGTCCCATGGGATCCCATTTCTTCTACCTTAATTAGGTATACTCCTATAACTTTAAGGATATTTTACACTTCGAAGACATGTCCATGAAATCCCAACAATTATTTTAACTCATATGTATGAACATAGTTTAGTATTTGAATTTATCATAAAATTGTTGTTTTTGTTTAAGTTTTCACTCAAAAGTATCTTCATGTTATCTCTGATCTATTCATTCAGTGTCCAGAATAAGAACTTTGAGTGTGGGGTTTAAAGGGAGTTAGATATATAAGTGCATTGTTAAATAAAGAAATTGCAAATGCTGTATTTCTAAACATAAAATTTAATATGAAATGTAATCATTTATCCAAGAGATTCCATTGAGGAACAGCTGTTTAAGCCTTCTGGAAGACATTTTTGGAAGTATGATTGAGAATCTATTTTGGATATAACAGGCACCTTCTTATTTTTTCCTATATTTTTCTTCATTATCATTAAAGGGTATCATCTGCTCTTCATTTTGTGTTTTAATTTGAATTCAGTCTTACAATAAGGTCACCTATCTTAGTGCTGGGAAATTGAATCTAATTTTGGAATAAAGAGAGAGATCAAGATGTAGGTACCACTCATCAAGTTTAAGGCCTGTGTTGAATTGTCTTTCATTCTGTAACTTCTACTGCCAAGAAGTGATTCCTTTTGTTGAATGAAACCCTTAAGGAGTAATACAGCATTTCAAAATCAAGGGCCAAGATCAGCTGAGAGGAAGGAGGTATCCCGGAGCAACACCAAGTCATGAATGACTTTGAGTAATCTGAAAGACCCAACATTTTTGCTTGATTCAGAAATTGTTATCTTCTTGAAAATCATTTATTGTGATTCTCTTTCCTCCTTTAGTTTTGGGAAGAATATTAGCTTATTTCAGCCTCATTAAATAATGTATCTGCTTCAGAGCTGACCCATTGCAAAGAAATAATATCTAATTGCTTTCAGGGAGAGGGAGGTAATGAGATTTTTCTCCTTCTTCCACTTCCTTCTCTTCCTCCTATTTTTTTCCCTTGCAGTCAATGAGGATCCCAGCTCTGTATATATCTGATTATCTGATTATGGTCGATGGAATTGGTCCTGTTCTATAACCCCAGTATCAATTCTAGTTCCATATTTTCTGCAGTGCACTCCATGGATCTTGTAAACACAGATATCAACTACATGTAAGATGAGGGTCCTAAAAAGGATACTTTTTTAAAAAGCAGGCTTTCCAGGGCATAAGAAATCTCCAGAGTGGCTTTACCATCTTTGGGAGGAACAAAATCACATAGACCCAAGTTACCTGTGCTTGGATAAATGAATAAGTACCTGAGTGATCATGTGGGCTTTTCCCTAAGGATTAACTTTAAAAGGAAATTCAATGCACAGAATTAAACTACAGTGTGAGTAAAATCTTCCTGTATATATAGGTCTAGGAAATGACAATTCCCAAACTTGATGGAGAGGTAGGAAGGGAAGGGTGGGAGGTTTTTATTTTTTTTTGGCAGGATGTTAGAGATTGAGCCCAGGGCTTTATGCATTCTGGGCAAGTGTTCTACCACTTAGCTAGCTCTGCAGTCCAGGGTGTGAGGCTTATAGGCTAACTTTACAATTGACTGTCTCAGAGTTCTTAGCATGCAAGCCAACGGGAACCATCCCATGAGACGCTGCCCCTCAGCCAACTCATGTGGTCTTCAGGCTAAGGATGGCTCAAGTGGCAGTGGTGTCATGCTTCAGTATCTCAATGACTATGCATAGCACCATGGCACTCAAGGGGTTTGCTCAGCACTGTGCCTTGAGGCAGCAGAGGAAGACTGTCTGGATCAGTCCCCCTCCCTCCCCAGACTTGACATGATGGTGGGAATGATAACAAGTCAGATGGCATCACTGTAATTATCCAAGTGACTTTAGGAATAAGAAATTTAAAATCACTGTTACTCATCTGCAGATGTTTTGATCAATGTGTGGTTCAGAGGAAATGATAAATGAGATGCAGCCTTTTTGTTGGCAAATTCACCCACACCCTGTGCTCACTCTCAGTGTCCATTTGGTGGTGTCTGAGGGGGATAGGATAGTGGAAAGCCCCTCTGTTTTATGGTTCTATTGGAGCAGCTAGCAGATTATTACTTTTTTCCTCTCAATTGGAAACTAGTAAACATGAACTCTATTTTCATATTCCCAACTCTGTTCTTCCCCCATGCTTAGCAACAGTTGCATTGAAATAGCATTCATATCCCATACAATTAATGTATTAATCATGTACAATCGACCGAGTATTTTTGGTTATTGTTGTTTACTCGCAGACCTGTGTTCATTTTGTTCATTGAAATGTCTACATTATTTCAGATTATTCTGTGAGTCTGGGTTTCCTCATGTATAAATTAAGAGTATAGCAACCTATTCTTTAGGCTTCTTTTCAGTGATCTGTTTATATAAAAAAGAGCACATATCATCAAATATAAGAAATATATTAAAAAGTTATCATTTTGGGGGTGGGGATATAACTCAGTTGGTAGAGTGCTTGCCTCGCAAGCACAAGGCCCTGGGTTCAAACCCCAGCACCGCAAAAAAAAAAAAACAAAAAAAAAAAACCAAAAAAAAAAAATTACCATTTTTAAAAAATTTTTTTTTTGTTTCTCCCTCTCCCTCTGTCTCTCTGTCTCTCAGTGTGTGTGTGTGTGTGTGTGTGTGTGTCTCTCTCTCTCTCTCTCTCTCACACACACACACACACACCGCTGTTCCCTGACCTCCAACTCTAATTTTCCTTGTCTCTCCATACCCAGTTAAATCTTACATTGCTGCTGTGCGCCTGGAGTTTCCCCCACAACCCTCTTCTCATGAATACCTGCTATATTCATTCTATCTTAACAAAAGCTGCCTTCAAGATGTAGACTGAGATAATAGCTTCACATGTATATTTTGTCCCTGAGTAAGACTATAAATTGTGTCTGTCTATCCCACACATCAATTGCCACTTGTACTCAGTGGATATTTGTCAAGTCTTTTATGTGCAATTACCCAGAAATAGACGAAGTATCTTAAAAAGTAGACAAATTCTTCCTGTGCCAACTGCCAGTCAGCTAGCTTATAAAGGCTCAAATATTTTGAAAATAAAAGCAATTAGGAATTTCCAGGGCAGAGAGTGATTGTTGTAGCAGCAGCTGTGTACCTTAAAGCACAGCCATTCGTGCCCCGAGTGTCGCGGGGTAGTGGCTGCCTTGCATTGGAACTGCACAATTACATATGGTTCTCCAGCGGGAGTTAATAATTAAACCTATACACAGATCTGTACAACAAACATATTTTCAGGGTGAATTTCACTGGCTCTGGTAGATTGTATCTATGGTAGCCTCTGATCAATGACTAATATTCTTTGGGAGATGTTCTAGTTAAGCAACATATGGTGACGTCTGATAAGGACTTATCTAATATAATAGACAGCCAAAATCCATTTTTCAATACAATCAGGTACATTTATATTATATTAGAAATATTTCCAACTGTTTTTGTTTTGACTTTGCTAATACAGTTAGAAATTTCTTCTTTTTCTTCTTTTTAATTTAACAAGATATAGGACTATTATTGATATCCTAGCTGCAGCAGTGATGATACTGAAATGTTTACCTATCCTAAAAGTTGGCAAAAACCCTGGGAAAATGCTTGTGTTTTCATTAACTGAACTAAAAGACCGGCGCTTGGCGTTTCCTTCCTCATGAGCTCCATAAGTCAATTATCAGCATACAGAAATACAGACTGGAGCCATGGGAGTTTCCTTCCCCCACCATTAGACAAGATCATAAAAATGCAGATTTTGTGAACTGTGGTAACATGAAATGCAACAAGAATATTCCCATGCCAGGTTTCATGTTATCTTTTTGAAAGGGGGAAAAGAGTTGATTCCCATAAAATATTCTTATTCTGGAGACTGAAATAGAAGGATCTCCAGTTCAAGGCCAGCCTCAGCAACAGCGAGGTGCTGAGTAACTCAGTGATACCCTGTCTCTAAATAAAATACAAACTAGTTCTGGGGATGTAGCTCTGGTTGAACGCTCCTGAGTTCAATCCCTGGTACCCAACCCCCCCAAAATATTCCTGAGACTCATGTCTTTTTAGAGCTCCTAACCTGCATACAGTGAGACAGTGCCCATCTGAATGGTTACTCTTTGTGCTTCTTTTTTCCAGTTTCTACGAAGCATGGAATTATTGGTTAATCTTTATCAAGTTGAATTTTTATTACCTTCTCCTGATCCCTACCCATCCAGGCCAGGGAATTGTCTTTCTTTCTTTGATATTCCTCCTCTGCTGTAATATGCCTTTCAATTCTATTTGCTACAGTTGTCCATGACCCTCCTCTTCTTTCTCTGTCAAATCTACCCAGCATTTGTAATGCAGCACTCACTCCTATTGTCCTGACTCCTAGTTTCATCATGACTAGCTTCATGATCCTGTTCCTTCATGGCTGTAAATCCCCTGACACCATCCGATCCACCCTTGAGGATGGATCACCTTTCTGAGCCAGTCCTGCTTATGTCTGTATTCATGATGTCATTGTGAAAAGAACCCCCTTCATTCTCAAAGGTTTTACTTTGGTTGTGTGATATTTCTGCTATTGATTTTTTTAGCATTTTAAGTACTAACTGCACTCCTTCCATTTAAAACAAACAATGAATATAATTTCCTTTCTATTTAGACTTGACCTGTCATGGCCCATTTAGGCTTCTTTCTTGTCTCCATCTTAAAATTCTTGCCCCTTTGATATGTAGGCATTCACATTGCAAATTTTCATCCTTTGGTCAATCCAGTGATCTGCTTGAAAGTCAGATGTTTATCTGGATTTTTCCTACTATACCTGTATGATCGTCTTCATCCTTGGACCTCAATGTTATTAGTCCATGCATTCACATGACTTTGGTCATTGTTTGTTCCCACATACCATAGCAGCTGTTGCAAAACTTCAAATGAGTTTTTTGCTTGTTTTGAAGTGAAAATCAAGTCTCTCCATGGTAAACTGCCATGCGGGGACACTTTGGTATATGACCCCCACCTTTACTACCTTTTCTCCAGAATCAGAGGGAGAGCTTTTCTTCCTCTAATGTAATGCTCATCACTCTCACAGTGATCTCCTCTTCTCTGCAATACTCCATCAATCATCCTAATTTTTCTAATTCCTTTGAATTTCTACTATCTCATTCTCTACAGGATCCTCCCCTACAGACTTGACATATGCCATTTCCACTTAAAAACAAAACAAGAATTTCTTTTGATCCGAGCTTCTCCTTTATGACTTCCTCTCCATTCTCTTTTTTTCTTTCCTCATTTCCTCTGTTTGGGTGCCTCCCACTGAGGCCATCCTAGCACATCTCATTAATGATCATCCTTTTGTCAAATCTGATGCTATCTTCATAGACCTCATCTTACAGATTGTCTTTGGCCATATTATCCACAGTTTATATTTTCAATGTAAAAGCAACCTTATTTTTTAACCCCTTCATTCTTCCTGAAACTACAAGGTTATCAAAGCAAAGCAGGTTTGAATATCTAGAGTGGTTATTAAATAGTAGGCTGGAGGATGAATGACAGAAAGGATCTGGAAATGTAGGATGGACTCTAGGGTTTCAGCCTCTTAAATTCACACTGCTTCCTCTATTTTCCTTTTATCATGTCAGATAAATATGTTACCTTAAAATTATTGTAGAAGCTAGTGGGAAGGTGTGTGTTCAAGGGACATGTCTTTTGCCTTAAAATGAGAAGAAAACATAATCAATTGGGAAAAGGAAGTAAAATAATGAGCAAAGGCATCCTTGGTTGTTTCCTATGTTTACATTGTGGGAAGAAATGAAAAGTTACCACACAGGGTCCAGGTATCTGTGTGGATCCCAGGGATCTGATTTCTTTTCCCATTTTCCTCTACCCACTGGAAGCTTGGAATCAAGGAGATATCTACATCTATATTCTTCTGCTGCATCTTAAGACTAAGAAGTTGTGTATCATTGTGACTTCCTTATCAATTATGAATCCCCTTATAATGCTAACATTCTGTGGTTCTGTAACAGAAAGTCTAACACAGTTCCTAGGTGTGAAAGAGCTTTATAAATATAGGGTGATATCATCACAAATCTCTGTCAACATCCACATAAAGCTCTCAACCCTTGTATGTGCTGAAATTCAAATGCAATAATTATCTGTCACCTAACACTGAAGGAAAATATTTTATTTTTATACAGCACAGCTTATTATCTGCTCTGTATCCTTAAACATGAATAGCCCATTTGTTCCAAAAGGAAGAAGAAAATGAAGACAAAGAAGACAGTGGCGGCTGATAATTCACTTACTTGTAAATTGGGGTCCTGACTTAATAAATAAACATTCGAGACTATCAAGAGCAATTGCAGTAATTTTCCAACACATAGCAATTTTTAAAGAAAATTATACGAAGACCGTTTCTAATTCTATTTAACATTTATGAGAGATGTCCTGCTCTTACCCTGAAAGTTCAAGTTTGAGTAAATAAAAACGATGATGGAAGGCTTCCACTCAAGAGCACGAGCTTTGTTTGAGGCACTGCATGCTGAAGCCCACATGGCAAATGAAATAAATGGAAGGCCCTCTTGACACAGGAACAGCATACCAGCTATCTGCCATCAGGATTACAGTGGTATTAAGAAGGCTGGCTTTTTTTGGTCACATGCTGGAAGTTCCTTCTTGTTCTATGCATTCAGGATGCCCCAGTGAACGTAACATCTTAGTTTTACTGATGCCTTTTCAACCTTCATACATATTGGCAAAGGAAATTCTTAGGATTTGCTTCCAATCTTTTCCACTTAGTCTCTCTCGGGTCTTTTCTTTGAGCTGGAAGATATGCTACAGCCTGGCCATTTATATTCTAGCCCTCATTTATGACTACCCATGCCTCTGGCATCCTTCATGCATCTTAATGTGAAGCTTTGGGGCACTTGGTTCCCAGTTGGTGAAATTATCCTGGGTATTGTGTCCACAGCTGTGTCCCTGGCATAATCCCTTAGAGGCCCCTTAAGGAATTATACTATGTAAAGTGGCTCTAATATGACATGGCTGGTTTTCATACATCATACATACATACTTGTCTTACTGCTTTCTAAGCATATTTTCTATCTACCCCTCTCTTAGGGAGTGAGCTTGGCAGTTGCCATTAATTGCTCAGATAAGGACAGATATCCTAATATGAAACTGGATCCCTGAAGACTTCTGGTTTGTAGATTAGATCATTAAAGGTAGTAGAAACCCCACAATGGATTTCTGGGAAAAGAAGCAGGCTAATGGGCTAAAAGAGTTCTAGGAATTCTGATGCTTCTTGAATATGGCCTTTGGTATTTTATGTTTGAAAGGACACCAAGGTGGCTAAGGAAAAGTGCTGTTGCCCATGTAAAACTGCTTCCTGTTGTACTTTCTTCCAGACAAGGCAGTGTGCTGGGTGCATATGCATGCAGTCTTCACACTGAAAGGGTGGGATTTGTGTCAAATGTTTATGTCAGATGTTTTCAAGTAGATAATTGGTCTGCAGGACAAAAAAATATGGTCTGGGAGGCAGTGGGGTTCTCTGGAATCTGTCCAGTGAAAGAGCAATAGACTGGGGTCCTAAAACTGCCAATCTTGGTTCAGTTTTTATCATGTTGAATTCTGCTTTTGCATAGATCATTGAGCTGAGTGTTCTGCCTAAGGCACATAGAAAATATTCACAAAACATTTGTTGAATAATAAATGCATTTATAATTAACTTATTATAGGTCTATCATAGAATTTGATATTAGATTTTGAAGCTTAATCTTCCATGTTCATATTGGTTATTTTATGACTTGATGTTCAAGTGCCTACAGAGAATCTGGGGCCACTGGGCAATGTATGGTAGGGAGGATGCCCCATGAGCGGACTGCTAATTTAAGGTTTCAGAAAACATCATTCGGACATCTTAATTAGGGCACAATGGAAATTGGCCTGATCTCAGCTGCTGGTGAGCTTCTGTATCACTCAGAAATGTGTACAGGGTACAAAGTTATGTTGCATCTAAATAATGACAATACAAATGCAAACGAGAAAAGAAATTCTCTCTACAAGAAAAGCCTCTTTGTAACTTTGAACTCCAGGAACAAAGGTCAAGGTCAGAAGTCCAGCACATTCAGATGATCTGAATTGGTTCCAGAATTAGTTAGAAAACAGTATGACAGCTGTCCTCTAACTTTCCTCACAATAGGACTCAGACTAAAGCTTGAAAACCACCTATATGAGGAACAGTTAGGACATGATGGTGGTATTTTAGGATTTTGTGATTTTTTGTTTGTTTGCATACGTAGTTAGGTTTCTGTTATTTCTTGGTAGCTCTTTGTAAACATGGTTTCCTTTGACCTTGTAAGTTTCTGGGAAGCTATTTCTGAATCCTCTTCATTTTTCTTCTATCATCAAGTTCCAGTCTAATCTTTCCCTCCAAGCAGAACATTTATCACAAAAAGAATTCATGATGTCACCTGCTCAGTTCAAACATTTCCCAACAATTCTTGATATGTTCCTTCATCTATTTATTTACTTAGTTAGTTATCTCTTCTCCATCCTCCACCACCAAGCATTATACCGGGTGCTGAGCTAAGTCCTGGAGAGGAAGAGATGGGAAATGATTGGCACAGCCATTAAGGAGCTCACGGTCTTTATCCATTATCAGCAAACACCAAAATATGGGCTGGGGATAAAGCTCAGTTGGGAGAGTGCCTGCCTCGCAAGCACAGGGCCCTGGGTTCAATCCCCAGCACCGCAAAAAACAAAGCAAAACGAAACACCAAAACATGGGGAAAAAAATGTTAGGGAAGAGCAAAGTGCCTTAAACACTGGCCTTTCTGAGCTTGGAGTAAGGAAAAGTGATCAAAGAAGGCTTCAGGAAGCAGTAATGTTTAAGCTGAGATTTGAATGAGAAGGGGAGTTAATCCAGGGAGAAGTAATGTGGACAAAGGGAGAAGGAACTGGGGTAGTGAACAGCCCCCCAACATGCAAAGGCACACAAGGGAGAAAGCCAGCCTTTCAGTAGAATGGGTAGGAGAAAGTTAGGAAATCTAGCAAGAGAACAACAAAGATGAGGAAGGAAGGAAGTATAATCCTAACTTTTCTCCACTTCTACTCACCTTAAATTTGTACTTATTATCTATATAATTTTTTATTATTGCCTCATATTTGCTAAATAGCCATTGCTTGGTTAGTAACACAAGATTCCTATAGTTCTGTCCTAGATTTGACAATTTCTAGGTGAGTGATAGTAACCAAGATATGTAATCTCAGGTCCTCTTTTTCATCTTCTGTCTCTAAGTTGCTTTCGGCATGGCAAAAATTTTTCTCATACCCATTTCTTTATGTGTAAAAGTTTTGTGGCTTCAGCATATTTAAAAACCCTTGTGTTGCCAGTATGGAAAACACTATGGAGATTCCTCAAAAATTGTAAGTAGAACTCTCATATGATTCAGCAATCCCTACTGGGTAAATATGTCCAAAGCACATAAAATCAGGATGTTGAAGAGGTGGCTGCACTCCGGTGTTCACTGCAGCATTATTCACTGTGGCCAAGGTGTAGAATCATCCTGGTGTCAATCAGTGGAAGAATGATAAAGAAAACATGGTAGATACACCCATTGCTATGCATTCAGCCTCCAGAAAGAAGGAAACATTGTCATTTATGACAATACAGATGAAATGGGAGGAAATTATGCTTTGTGAAATAAGTCAGGCACAGACAGACAAATCCTGCATGATCTCATTTATATGTGGATTCCAAAAAAGATAAATACATATAAGCAGAGAGTAACATGGTGGTTACCAGGAGCTGAGGAAGGGAAGTGGATTATGGAGTGGATTGCTAAAAGAGTAGATTTTACATGTACTCACCACATACACACACCTACAAAAGATAAGTAAGGTAATGCAGATGTTAATTAGCTTAATTTAGCCATTCCACAATGTATACCTATAACAAAACATGTGCAATGTAAGTTTATACAATTTTTTTCTTTTTTAAAAATTTTTATGTTTACAGATTGATTTTGATTCATTGTATGCAAATGGAGTACACCTTTTCATTTCTATGGTTGTGCACGATGTAGATTCATACCATTCATTGTAATCATACATGTACATAGGGTAATGATGTCTGTCTGTTCCACCATTTTTCATGCCCTCTCCCTCTCCCCCTCTCATTTCCCTCAACATAATCTAGAGTTCCTCCGTTCTTTCTTCCCCCCCACTCCTCCAACCCAATTATGTATCATCATCCATTTATCAGGAAAAACATTCAGCCTTTGGTTTTGGGGGGCTTGGTTTATTTCATTTAGCATGATAGTCTCCAATTCCATACATTTATCTGCAAATACCATAATATTATTCTTCTTTATGGCTGAATAATATGCCATTATGTATATATACCACAGTTTCTTTATTCATTCATCTATTGAAAGGCATCTAGGTTGGTTCCACAGTCTAGCTATTGTGAATTGAGCTGCTATAAACACTGATGTGGCTGTGTTACTGTAGTATGCTAATTTTAAGCCCATTGGATATAACCCAAGGAGTGGGATAACTGGGTCAAATGGTGGGTCCATTCTAAGTTTTCTGAGGAATCTCCGTACTGCTTTCCAGAGTGGCTGTACCAATTTGCAACTCCATCAGCAATTTAAAAGTGTGCCTTTTCCCCCACAGCCACACCAACATTTGTTATTTGTGTTCTTGATAATAGCCATTCTATTTGGAGTAAGATGAAATCTTAGAGTTGTTCTAATTTGCATTTCTCTACTAGAGATGGTGAATACTTTTTTATATATTTATTAATCACCTGTATGTCTTCTTCTGTAAAGTATCTGAGCACTAATCTCCAAAATTTATAAAGATCTTACAAAACTTTACACCAAAAATACAAAGAACCCAATCAATAAATGGGTCAAGGAACTGAACAGACATTTTACAGAAGTTTATACAATTATATTTAAAAATAAAAAATAAATAAATGTAGAGAAAATTTTTCAAGTGATATTTGAAAACCCTAACACATAACCAAAATTTTGGCAGACAGGGTCACATTCATTGGTAGAGGCCAAAATCTAGGCCATCAGAGATCATTTGCAAGACACCATGCAGGGAGTTTGGGGAGCATGTTAACACAGAGCTGCAGTAGTGGCCCTCTGAAACATCCTGAGTCTTAGCCAGGAGTGGCCTCCCTCCCACAGGAGGGAGGTCACTCTAGAGGAGTTTGTGGGTAGCTTGGCCCTCAGAAGGTCCAGATGTTCCTTGGCTCCTGTGAGAGCCAATCAACCATTTTGTAAAGATAAAGCTAAGAGGAAAGAAAAAGTATAATAGAAAGCAAATTTTGTTTGGGGATTTAAAAGTTAACCATTTTAATAAAGTGTTATGTTGCAATGGAATTGCAACAAACCTATGAAGTGATGAGGTTCTTATTGGAGCTTGAGGAAGAGAATTCTGGGATAAGGGAGTGAAGAACCATAGCCTGACTTGGTAATTGTGTGTGTGTGTGTGTGTGTGTGTGTGTGTGTGTATGTCATATTTTTATTTTTTCAAATTGTATGCAGTGAACACATTAATTCTGTAATCATTTTAAGGCTTAAGTTAGCTCTCCTAATTCATGGGTGGGAGCCTTTACTGACAGTCAAAATCTGCACAGCTTAGTACCAAAACCTATGGGCTTGACAAATAGTGTTTTTACTCTTAGAAAGCCACATGATAAACAAGCACACATACATCAGATTCATCCTGCATCTAGTTTGTTTCTGGCAATCGGCTCTATTCTCTTTCCGTCTCCACCCCTACTACCTTTCCACAGAACCCCTGCAAGGTACATTGCTATTGTTAAACATGGAAGGAGACCGTTAATTATCTCTGCTTTTACGTGTAAGAAAACTCATCCTTAGAGAATTTAAATAACTCCTCCAAGGCCATCTATCCAGGGACATTAAAATGCTAGTGAATTGCATAGTCATTATTTGATATCGGTTCCAATTCCAAGTGCATGTTCTAAAACATCCAGAAAGACCGACTTTAAATTCCCAAATGAAAATCTGGCTGAAGAACATTGTCAAAAAGCAAAATTAAGGGGCTAGCACGGTGGTACACACCTGTAATTGCAACTATTCAGTGGGCTAAGGCAGGAAGATCACAAGTTCAAGTCTAGCCTCAGCAATTTAGAGACCCTTTCTTAAAATAAAAAGGTTAGGAATTTAGTTCAGTGGTAAAGAGCCCTTAGGCTCCAATTCCGGTACCACCAATTATATATATATAATATATATATATATAATATACATATATATATATTCCAGTACCACCAATTATATATATATATACATATATATATATATACACACATACACACACACATATATACATATGTATATGCGTATATATACAGGTGTATACTATGTATTAAAAGTTAGAGTGGATTAAGATAATAAAGTAGTGTCAAAGGAAGGCTAAGGTCAAGGAGGGACATAGGACAAATTACTACAGCCTGGTTCCAAATCTGAAGAGTATAAGAGGGCCAAGAGAGTCAGCAGTGAGATTGCAGGAGCCCTTGGGAAGGAGGGTGACCTGTGTGCTGGCATGGTGTACCAGACACGAGCACACCCATCAGCACATTCAGGGTAATGGCAATGGTGAAAACGGGTGCTTTCTTTCAATCTCCCAGCACTAGATGTTTCTACAGAATGTATGCTACAGTAACTATATTTTGAAATCTCCTCTCAGTTAGTTAAACATGTTACAAAGATTAACACCACCATTAAGTACCTGAAAGGATCCTTATCCAGTAAAATTATTGTAAAGTGAATTAAAAATTAGATTTCAAATCCATTAGAAAAACAGGCAAATTATGTGAATTTGACTATTCATAGGAAAGAAACCGTGCAAATGGGTAATATATAGAAAGAAACATTTTCAATTCAATGAATAAGTAAATGAATAAAACTTTTAATAGCAAGATAGATTTTTTTTTTTTTTACTGTTGGGATAACAGAATTAAAAAGGAATAATACATTTGTTCTCCTGAGAATATAGTAGAATAGACATTCTCAGATAGTAGAATTGCCTAATAGCAAGTTACTGGAAATTGATTTGACAGTTTTCTTTGAAAGACCTAAAAATGTTTACTATTCTCCCGCTTGATGTAGTATTTATCTTTGGAATCTATCTTACAGAAATAATTAGAGATGTTGACCAAACTATATTTACAAAGATGCTAATTACAATTGCCCTTTTAACAGTGAAATACTGGAAATAGCCCTCATTACCTTCATAGCTTCTGTATTGAAATGGCTGATTATAGTGTCATCCTAAGACAAAGTAGCCTCTAGATATTAAAATATCAAGCAACTCCATTGTGCATGAAAATGTACTCGTGATGAAATGTTGAGAGAAAATGTAGAATAAAAAGTCTGTGGGGTGTGTGTGTGTGTGTGTGTGTGTGCCCACACACATGTGTGCATGTGATGTCCCCCAAAACATAAGGGTACACACCAAAATGTTAACAGTAATCTGGCATCTTGATTTTGTGATCATGATTTTTCTTCATTCTTTACTCTCTTTTCCAAATTTTCCACAATATGCAAATATTTTCTTTAGCACACAAAAGAAGTGGTGACGCTATTTAAAAATATGAATTTCAAAGAAAGATTTTGTAAGAGAGGCTACCTTGATTTAATTGCTCTCAGAAATAACTCCACTGTGCTCCCAGAAGAACATCCCTGTTCTACTCCTGACATCTCCATCTAGGGTCAAGGAAGGGGAGAGAGGATGGTGGTTAGAGAGAAGTCTGTCTCCAGGACATTTTATGTGATTGATTAGGAGATAATACTTGGTATCACACATAATAAAGTTATTTTTCCTGTGAGTGCATGAAAGCCAAAGGCTTAATTATATGTCTGATGGAAGGCCAGCTGACCTGAAGTAGACCTCCCTGACCTGTGTATCAGTCATTCTATACTGTGGCTTTCTGTGGCTTTTCCATGGCAGTGACTGTTGTACTTTAGCCATGCTCACTCATTTGTTGTCTATCAGCTTCCCATGGACTATAAAGAACCTAAGGACAAATACTTTATCTTTCTCACAACTGCATGCTCAAGACTGAGAACATGGCTGGATCATAGATGAATCATAATAAATTTTTGTTGAATGGTAAAAAACTTAGTAACGAATTCATTATGTATTTGTCAAGGTTTGACCTTTAGTTTTGGTACTCTGGTCTTGACTTGCCAAGGCTTTGGTGTTCTCTCAGACTTCAGGTTGACCACAGACTTGGATGTCAGGGAGGGAGTTCTTGGCTCCTAAAACCTTGGCACCTCTGATTCACTAACTTCACTCAGAGGAGGGTGAGGGTCACCATATCCTCACCTTGTTGTTCTGATGCAGAAGACAGACATGGGAAAGATGCTTTGTTTTGGGTCCCTGTGACAACTGCATGACATATATTCCACCTGCTGCTACTCTTGCAGTACCTTCTTTGATATCAAATACTTTTCTATGTCTTTGACCAGTATAAGCAATTCTACATATATAGATTTCAATGGGCCAGTAAGTCTGCAATATCTAGGTGGATTATAAAAGCATCAAAGTCAAATGCTTTCCTACCTACTTAATTTTTAAAATGAGCTCTGAGGCAGTAGCAATCATGATTTTATATATATCTAATATAATATTTTTTTGTTTAATTACATTGACTTCTCCTTACTATTACTAGCAACCATTTGTAAAATATTTCATTTGATGCCGGGCTACATTTGTAATGATTCCGTCTGCATTATCTACTCAGTCTTTCTCATAACTTTATGAGAAATATGTTTTTTATCCCATTTTACAAATGAGAAAAATGAGTCTATTACAAGTCAAGTGTGACTGATCTCTAAGTAGATAGCAGTCTATTCGTATTCCATTTAACAATCCTGAAATATTAACTATCCTGAGGTTTCCACATGCACTTGGGGCTGGAAGTAGGCGCAACAGTCCATAGAAAATAGTCAAGTCCCATTGAGCCACTTGATGTTTTGAAACATGCATGTCAGCATTCTTAATTTTCATTATCCAGTGTTACATAGCTAACGGTGTTGCCTTGCATCCAAATGTCACTTGAGATCCTAATTTGGTCTGCTTTAAGCTTGTAAGCAAATTGCCTGGCAAAGGCAGAGGGGAGATCTGGGAAGTACTTTGTTGAGAGGGCTGTAACATGAGGGGTCGTTGTGCAAGCCGGGCCCCACCACTGTCACTACCCCGCCATCCTTCATCACCGCGCATTTCCATCTCTGGTCTTGAGTGGGCCCGCTGCTCATTCTTTACCCTTGTTCTCCAAGGGAAATGGAGCTCTCTCCATTCCCTCTTTTTGACTTTTGAATTAATTTTCCTAATTGCTAGAGAGAGGCCATTTGGGATATAAAACCACTTTGGTGCCTAGCTGAGAAATTTCTGAAAGCTGTCGACACAGAGTGTCCAGGGACCTGTGGAGGCTGATGCCCAATTCTTTCGGCTTGTCTAGGTCAGGTCTTTCCTCTCACACAGAGTGTCTTTAATTTATCATATTCAGATACTATTACCAACTAGGCGAGGAAAAGGACAAAGTGTAACCTCAACTCACAATGAAGATAGTGTCAACAAGACCAAAGGGCCAATCTGGAAGAGCTGTGGAGTTCAAGAAGCTCTGGATAACCATGGAAACCAGTGACCCATTTACTCCTGAACTTGAGTTCTACAAGGAGGAGAGAGCAGAGGGGAGAGAATGAGAGAACCTAAAGCAAAAAGCACAAAGCTTTACGAGACCACTGTAGCCACCTGGGTACCACTTGGGTCTTGGCCGCTGACGGCCTGTTAACATTTTGAAGCACAGTCTATAGCATGTGGAGGACGTGAAGCAGACCCCAGGGTAGCTCCCGTGCACTTGATGGATCTTTCAGATTCAGCTTCCTGCAGAGGAGCGTTTAATTGCCTCAGTGATTGAGATGATCATTTTTATTGTGTTCAGCCCAGAGCTGGGAGTGGGGGGTCCCCCTTGGGCAAGTTTTGAATTTCAGGTTATTTGTCATCTCTGTGTCATTATCAATGGTGCTGCTACTGCCATCATCATTATCATCAGAAGGGAAGTGTTAAGCCTGTAATTACACGTGGCACTGTGCTAAGTGAAACACAAGGAGGCACTTGGTTCTTGCTGGGCAGATGTGCATCATCGAAACATACCCGGTGCCAGGATAGGCCAGTGTTATAAGTTCTTGCAGAAAAGAAGATGAAAACAGTGACTAAGTGAGAGGTTTTATGAATATTTAATTGCCTGGATTCTGTTTAAGGACCACAAACTCTCTTTGGGGGACTTACAGTCTATTTAAGGACTATCTCTGGGGCTACTATATGTTCCTGACTCTGTGCTAGGAATGTCATATGCATGTTGTGCAATCCTTGCAGTAGCTTTGCATGACAAATGTTGTGATTATTCCCATCCCACTTAGTAGAAGGTGGCAATGCTAATGGCACTACTAGGGGGAAGCAGAGCAAAGGTGTGAAAGCAGCCCATCAGGCTTCACAGTCTGCAGCAAGGATGGCATTTTTGGGGATGCCCATAGTTCCACAGCAAATGCACTTTGGGGACAGACTCCCATTACTTTACATCATTAGAAAATTTCAGTAAGCATCAAGTTTATAAGTGTATAAAACCCATCTAAATAGACAAGACAGAGCAGGCAAAAATGAAAACAGTTGATTTAGTACAGTAGGACTTTTAAATTACTTCTGAAACATTTTTAATGTTGCAATATTAAAAAAATTAAAAAGCAGTATAGAAGTGAAGGGGATGGCATACTAACTGGAAAGGAAATACTATATTGGGAAAAAAGAATGACAGCTGGAGGGGGAATAAGTGAGTTGAGAAGGTCTGATTGTTTGGATAATTATCTCATCTGTTTGAATTCTGATTATTTATAGGCATACATATTCCTAATACTAACACTGGATTACTGACTATTAGATTCTGGTTATTCCATTAAAAAGAGTCAAAGATTACATGTTAGCAAAGGATTCTTTGCAAATTGATACTATGTGTACTGATAAATCTATTCTCCCCTCCCACACACACACCTCTCTCTCCCTCCCTCTGCCCCCCTCCCCCTACTCTCCTCCTCTCTCTCTCTGATTCTTCATCTGGAAATGCCACTTAATTAAAAGAGAAATGTTATAGAGATTCCATGTTTTTGAAAAATGTTGCCTTTGTTAGTTAAAATAAATTAATTTGTTTCAATTTTTCCATTAGTTTGCTTTGGATTGGGGGAAGTTCAAGCTTCTCTTGAAGTTTGAACATTAGCCACATTGAATCCCTATTCCATTTGAAATATGATTACTACAAAGGAGAAGAGCTGAATAAGGGAAGGATTCCTGAGTAGTACTGAGAGGTCCTAGATTCTAGCTTTCTTTGCTACATCTACAGAAGTGACCTGAAGAAAGTCATTCAGACTCCTCAGGTCTATTTCTTTATTTCTAAAAGATCTGATTTGTTTATACCAGCGAATCTCCACTGTGCATTAGAATAATCAGAAAACATTTTATCATCTGAACACATGGACATTGCCCCTAAATATAATTACTCTGGACTGTGTTCCAGCTTCTACATTTAACAAAATTCTCCCCTAAGTGATCTAATGTGCAGCCAGAGTAGAGAATGACCATATTACACGATTGCAAACTGTTCATTGACACCTCAACTATTCCCGTTCCTTTGGAAGAATGTTGGACTTCCCATCATCTTTTTGGGTTCCTAGTATTAATTGTGTTGCACAAATGAGTTTGAGTCACTCTATTCACAAATCAGATAAAGGATTTAACAACCTGTACCCAATTTTCTATAGAAAGTCTGAATCAAATTTATGACTACATAGAAGAAATCAGACTGTTTGCTTTGGGTGGCTGTGTTAGCTAAGGGATCATAATTGCTTCTGCGGCGACCTGGTGGGCATACTTACCATTTATTGCTTTGGTCTTCCATTGTCCTTTCTTAAGAAAAATAATTGTTTGTAGCATAAAATTCTGATTCTGCCTTTGTTGGGGTATTGGAAGATGCCAACGTAGGTCACAATCATTGCCTTTATAGAGAATACCTGCTATCAGGGAATAATTAAATATAAGCAAATAATTTCTTCTGAGGTTCACACATGACACTTCAGAGCCTCTAGGAGCCTCTGCAGTCCTCTACCCCTAACTACTATTTAGCTCTCCTAACTAGAATTGTCTTAGGCCAGTATATTGACTGTGCACTGGTTGGTATCCACTCACAAATGGTTCAAATGTCCTATCCACCACTCCCCGCTTCCACTCAGCCACAGTTAACATTTTATAATGATTCATCCTGGGAGAGGTGTTTTTTTTCTGGATTAGGAGTCTACAAGTACAAGAGATTGAGTTCTAGAATTCCAGCAATTTGAGTCATCATTTGTTATGGTTTGCATGTGAGATGTGCTCCAAAAGCCTGTGTAAGATAATGCAAGAAGGTTCAGAGGTGAAGTGATAAGATTATGAGAGTTGTAACCTAATCATTGAATTTCTCTACTGGTGGATGGACTGGGAAGTAACTCTAGACAGATAAGTTGTAGCTGGAGAAAGTAAGTCATGTGGGGCTTGACTTTGGGGTTTAAGTTTTGTCCCTGGTGAGCAGAGCTCTATTTCCTGAATGTTTTGTCTTGAGCTGCTCTCCTCCACCACACCCTTCCATCATGACATTCTGCCTCCTCTTGGGCCCAGAGTTAGGGTTTCAGCCATCACTGTATTGAAACCATAAGACAACATGAGCTTCTCCTCCTCTGTGTTGTTCTTGTCATGTCTTTTAGTCACTGAAATGAAAAAGCTGACTAAAATGTCCTCCTTGCCCTGTTCCTAAGTGTGACCTCAAGAATATGACTTCCCCTTCAGTCTCTGTTTCCTCATCTGTAACAAGAGCAGTGCTTTTCCACTCTCTGACTCTCATTCCTGCTCAGGCCTAGACGTAAAGGGCTTAGGGCCCTGCTGCTCTCAGTTCACTTGTTTTTGATCATCCCTCTACAGAGGTCCTTGCTAGGTCTTGGCTTGCAAGTCCCATGCCCGCAGGCTGTGTCTGCCTGCTGCAGAGAAGTTAGATCCCCTGGGATCCCTCTTCCCCTTCTCCTTTGCATTTAAAACAAGCAATCTGTCATGTTGGCAATCAGTGGCACCTCGCGGATCCTAGGCTTCCTTGGGTGCCACCATTCTGAAGCTCTCTCTGGCTCCCTTGTCAATCCCTGATAGACAGGAAGGGGAGGAGGCGTGCTTTTGACTTCACTGGTGGATGGGGAGGAAGCTGTTGAAGACATAATGGGATATGACGGTGGCAGCTGCTTGCTGAAACCTCTGTAGTCTCACATGTGGCTTTTGATTGAGGATCTGAGTCTTGTGCTTGGCAAGGTCTTTGTGTGACGGATGGTGAAGATAAGTCAGTGTGATGACCAATTAAGAACACCATACAATTACCCTTGTCCACACTGATGACCTGGCTGTCAGGTAAAGGCTCCACCTACTGGGGGTTGAAGATAGAATTCTGTATGGGGCTGCTGTAGAGAAGTCTCAACTGTCTTCCATGCAATTCCATGATCCTTAAAGACAATGTGCTTGCTCCTGGTTGCCCTTCTATGCACACATTTTGCTTTTGTTCAGTTTTTCTGAGCATGCTACTATTTCAGTGATAGGTAAGCATTTTTCATTCTTAAAACTTTTCTTAACTTGTAGCTTTATCATTCTTTATAGGAGGGTATAAAATATTAAAAACAGGACAGAGGATGGCACCTAGATGGCACAACCAGTGAATGAGAACCCAAGCATTGTGCTATTTTCTGCCCTCCCACCCATGCCCTCTCTAGTCTGATATGCTTATTCATTCATCTCATCCAGCCAAATATTAAGAAGTAGCACACCACATCCCTGAATCCCCTCCCTGGTGACAACTGACCCCCAAGAGGGCCAAGGAGACTGAAGTCAACTGCACTTCTGCAAATTGGCCAAGAGTTGCCTGGATTAGTAAACGGGATGAGAAAGACTGGTCTACAACCTTTGGTGAGAAGGGGAATGTGATATTTAGTGGTACAAGGCTCACAAAGCTAAAGGAAAATGTTTTATTTTAGGTCATTAAACTCCATGTCATTTAACCTTTAAAACAGCATGCATTGTAAATCAGAAGCTCAGGTTTATAGGGCAGCTTATCATTCATTTAATAGGTGTTATTATGGTATTTGAGGCTCAGGTCACTTCTAACCTTTGCCTGGTTTAAATTAAGAGGATTTCTATATCTTGTTTGTTCCAGAAAGGAAAGGTCCACCCACCCACGTTTGGGCTTCTGTAACCTGCAGCCTAGCATTCAGCCATGGTGTGCCTGACTGCGGTCACAGATCCTGATGCTCAGGCAGTGTGACATCATCCCCAGAGGGCAGGTGTCACCAAGGGAGCCATCTGATAGCCTCAAAACTACTTTTATGTGTAATGGACACCAAATATAATACATGTCTCCAGGGGTTTTTTAACCTACAACACCATACATTTGAGAGTTTCACTGATTCTGAGCTTTAACAGATGAAATTCCCCGAAAGACTTTTATTTCACTATCTTTTTGGAAATATGAGATGATTTAAATGGGTACTAAATAGGGGAAGCCATAGACAGAAGTACATTGTGCACGACTCCCTTTACATCAAATTCAAAACCAGGCAGGACACTTAATGGCACTGACCTGTACATTTAAAAATGGACAAATGGTAAACTCTATGTTATGATATGTCACATGCACACAAAGACCAATAAAATACATAAATAAACCCCAGCACAACTAACCTACCAAGTTTGAAATCAGCGGTTATGTGTGTCCTGAAGGAGGCAGGGACAGGCTTTGGAATGCTGGTGATTTCTCTCTGTCATCTTTGTACTGACCACACAGAGGACTCACTTGGTGAGGAGTCATTGAGCTATGAATGGTATGCTTTTTGGGATCAATGTTTTCCTTTTATAAAGCACTTATCAAATAAAAAATGTGTTCAATAAGTCTTCATTGCTTTGATTTAATTTGACTGAGGTGTTGGTCACAAGTATGAAAATTAACTCTGTTCTTTAGTCACCGTGGGGATTTGGGCAGAGATAATTGAATAAAATTATGGCACTGAGTAATATTTCCATTATTTCATTCTTGCAAAAGTTGAATGAGGTTTAAGGAAGGCAGGGCAAGATTTTTCAACGTTTAAACCACAATTTTGCCTTTCTTTGAAGGTGCTGTGCTTCTTCAAAGCTATAAAGATATAGCTATAAAGATACCTACATTGTGGCAGCAGCCAAGCAGTCAATGGTAACCTAATGGTCAATTGTGGGTTACACCACCTATATACTGTTTTTCTTAAGAGTTCTGCTACTCTGTAGCTTTGTGGCATAGTGAGCTTCCTGGCATCTAGCAGAGGCCAGGGAATCATCTGGAAGGGTGCCCTGTGGAGGTTGACTCTACTATGGGTAAATTGCACAAAATAACCTATACTGACCTCTTCATTCCATGATTCTATTGCTACTGTTCTTCTGTGCATTTGTTAACTAATTTACCAAATATGCATCCTTACCTGTGTGTCGAATTCTTGTTCAGTAGTTTTGTGCAAGGAAGTTATAGAGGTTACCAATATCATAGAGAGAATACCAATATCACTTCTCATAGGCTGCTGTATTAATTTTATAAGGGTACCATACAAAATGCCATTGAATTGTATTTAAAAATGAATAAAATGGTAAATTCTATATTATGTGTATTTTATAGACTAGGGGACTTAAGAGAAATTCACTCCTTTGTAGTTGTGAAAGAAAGAATTTAGAAACCAAAATATCAGTAAGCACACTTTCCCTCTGAAACTTGGAGGGAGAAGTCTTCCTGTCTCTTTCTGCTTTGGGGGCTCCTGGAAATCCTCACCATTCCCAGCTTGTACCTGGACCACTCCAACCTCCACCTTGGTCTTCACCTTGCCTTTTCCTCTGCCTGTCTGTGTACCTTTCTGTGACCACGTCCCTTCTTATAAAGTAAACAGTTTACCTTAAATTCAGAATTGTTTTATCTTGAGATCACTCCCCAGGATCTATGACCCTGTTTCCAAATGGGGTCACAGTCTGACCTTCTGGGAGAGAATAAAGTTGGAGGATGACAATGATTAATCCACTACAGATACCTTTCTGAAAGGTATCTGAAAAAAAAAATGAAATCCTGCTGGAGCCTAAAGTACATGCAAAGTTGGTGATTAAGGGAATGGAGTTTTGTGCCATTTCTGAGGAATTCACAAGTCAGGTCTTGGAGAAGGTTGTACACCCCTCTAAATTCTCAGTAATGATCTTCGCGTTGCATCGGTCACTCTGCTGGGCACTGAATGGAGGGTGATGAAGCAAAGAAACAATCTGTTCTCGTGGCATTTATGGTCCCATAGAGGTGACCAATGTGCATCTAAAGAACAATAGCAAGTCTATTGTGCAAATTATTCCAAGGGCAACATGGCATACTATGAGAAATAATCATATTGAGAGCAGGCTCAGCTTTGGATTTGGTGTTCTACCAGAAAAGTTTTCTCAGAGAAAACATTATAAAATCTAAAGCCAAAGGATGAATAGGAGTTAGCCAGAAGCACATTGGGGAAGAACCATCCAGGTAGGTATAGTAAAGGCAGAATGGAACCACTGTGGATGAGACATGGTGAGAAACCCTGCAGCGTGCAGGATGAAGATGGGTCTCAGGAGCTCTGCACACCATGGCAATTCACATTCAGGAATCTGGGAGTGTTTTGGTCAGCTTTTTCATTGCTGTGACCAAAGACCTGACAAGAACAGTTAGAAGAGGAAAGGTTTGGGACTCAACAGTTTCAGAGGTCTCAGTTCATGGTAGGCCAAGTCCATAGCCATGGGTCCTGGGTAAGGTGAGGCAGAACATCATGGCAGAGGCATATTAGAGGAAAGCAGCTTAGGACATGGCAACAGAAGCAGAGACAGAGAACTCTGCTACTAGGGTCAAACTATAAACCGCAAAGAAACTCCCCACTGACCTACTTCCCCCAACCACTCCGTACGTGCCTACAGTTACCATCCAGTTAGTCCATATTGGTGAATTAATCCACTGATTAGGTCAAGGCTATCATAACCCTGGAAATTCACCTCTGGAAATTCTTGCATTGACTAACACATGAGCTTTGATAACACACCTAGTATCCAAACCGTAACAGGGAGTCCCCATAACAGGAAATCCAAGAAAGTTTTAAGCAAGAGTATGGAAAGCTCTAAATTACATTTTAAGATGATCCTTTTAGTTAATGTTTGGAGAAGAATAGGGCCAGGCTAAATATGGTAACAGAGTCAATTAGCTGGAGAAGAGACCTTGGCAAAGAGGAAGCATCCCCAATCTATTCCTGCTACCTTAGCTGACCAGGAGGGTTCCCAGTGAATTATTTCCCAGGCTTGAGGTAAGCCCCATTCAAGAGGTTTGTGCAGCTCCATTATTCATAAAGAATTGACTTTAAAAGATGAAATGAAAATAATTTTCAAATGGTTATCTTAATTTCGCTTTGTACTTTCTGTTCTTTTGCTATTAAATATTGGAAATGACTTTCAAGTTTGGAGTACAGTTTCAGAAGAATTTGATGTAGGCAGAAGGACATGTCCTACAATGACTCTGGTGTGAGTTAATTGGGATCTGAAGGTACAATCACATAAGATTTCCAGGCTTCTAGAAAGGGGAGAGTCTGTTGGACCTAGAAATATTGGCAGATGATGCCTCTGAACCATCAGTGTACCCAACATCCTTCCAGAAAATATGGCTCACTGCATTAAATCTTCATTCAGATGGTCTTTGACAACTTCCTTTGTTTTCTGGGGATGATATGGATTTTAAGTGAAAGAAAGGTGGAATTGGGAGTATAAATGTAAAGAATATGTGTCCTAACAATAAAAATAATTTTTTTTGATAATTTAAGTTGTTATTAGAAACCACACAGGTAAAATTGATCTACCTGATTTGCATGGAATCCTTTCCCACGAGATCCTCTAATATCCAGCTTCTTCCCGCTGCCTGATTCATTGGCTGAGAGAGTATTGGCATCAACTATAGCAAATGAGTTTGCTTTCCTGGCAGATGAGACGACTGTACAGAGGAATCACATGGTCCTCAGAGCAGAAGTCCTCTCATGAGTACGTGGATATCATTTCAACCCAACACCCCTACCCCACAAAAAAAGATGCATAATCCCCAGAGATTATGATGAGAAGCTGGGTGTGAGGTAGACTGAGGCAGGATGGCCTTGGCAGAGGCTCCCAGCACCACTGCCCCATCTGCATAGTATTATCCACATGAGTAGGTTGCCTCTGTGGAAATCAACAGGACCTTATGGCAATGTTCAGATCTGAAATTATTTTAAATGGGTTCCTGTGTAGTTACAACTCCGTACTTGCAATCTTTGTGATTTCAATTTGGAAAGTCGTTCAAGTGAGTAATTTAATGTTGGGCTGTTCCTTCTGTTTTCCCTTCAAGCTCACAAAATTCTAAAAATAATGTTATTATGAGCAAACTGTGCTTAACAGGACAGTGGGGGGCTACAGCTCTGTTGGCTCCGTGTATAAAAGATTAAGTCAGATTTGACTTTGTCAGGTAGGTGCTAGGTTTTATGGGAACAAGCTGTACTTATGTGAAACTACCTTTTAACTCTTAGATAATATCTTATCTTGAAGGAGATAATTCAATTTATCTTGAGATACACAAGTAATTTTGTCCTGAGGCAAGGTGAGGAAGGCTTTACTAAGGGACAATCTTTCAGTCATTAGGATCACAGAGGTTCTCCTCATTCATGCCTCCTAAACCCTGTTTTCTCTCCAAGTATGATGGTCTCCTGTGTATAGAGATACCATAAATAACTTTTTGGAATTAAGTAGGGTGCATTTTGCATTCCTTTAACCAAAGTTGTGTGTGCACATAGTTTAAAAAACTTTAGAGTTCTACAAGACTTGTTATAAAAATATCATTTCCTTTCTATCCTACCTGGATTCCTCTTCTTCCCAGGGGGAAAAAAAAAAAACAAAAAACACTTCAAATTCCTTTAATAGATTCTTCTTCTTATGGAATTCTTCTCCATTTCTTTAAGTAGTGTGCTTATAGTTCCTTTTTCATTCTTCCACTTGAGGCATTATCTCCTGACTTCCTGCCGTGACAAATACAGACAGGATAACTTCAGATCCACTTTCCAATTCAGCTCCACCATATATATTCCCTCTTCTCATCCCCAGACTCCCAATAAAGTCAAGTCTTAATTTTGTTCAGAGTAATATTCAGTGGTCACAATACTAAATCAGTATATAATGATTACTTTGTTTTCCTGGAGAATTCTTTCCCCCTGGAGTTAAAATTTGCCTTGTGTTTTTTTTTTCTTGGTTTTAATATACTTTTCTGCCCTCCACTTACCTTACTAACTACTCTCCCAATTTTGCAGACCTGCAAGTCTTTTCCTCTGTGGAGCTCTTATGCAAAGACTCCTGCCCTGCGTGGTCTGCAGAGGTGGGCTGCCACCAGGGATGCTTTTATCATCATCATAAGGATTCCCTGCTCTTCCCTTCTGTATTGTCATTGATTTCCTGAACCTTTAGAAACATCCCAAGAAGGATTCATAGGAGATAAAATTGAAAGTTTGCAGTCAGAAAGTTGACCACCTGAAAACCTTTTCCACCCAATAAAGGAATAACTAACTTTGAAGGGAATTTGGGATGTCAGGGATCCTCCTCGGTCTCTTTCAAGATCTTTCAAGCTGCCCACCAGGTCACAGAAATAGTGGTCCCTTGGATAGCCTGGTTGATTAATCAAGAAATACCTGCCCACTTATGGCCACATTTCCTCTGAGGCTAATGCACCTTTTGCAGGAAGGAAGGAATATAGATTCAGGGGAAGGTTCCTAACCAATCAATTTGCAGAAATGCAGTGTGTGCCAGGACCAGAGCACCGCCAGAGCCACAGTGAGCAGGATATGTCTCTTTTCCTGCTGTGCACAATACTGCCCCTTGAAGACTCCATTCTGTCTTCGAATTGTGATCCTCAGAATGTAAAAGCTTAGAGAGTGTGAAGATTGCTCAAGAGCTTCAAGCTCTTTCAAGAGTGACACTTAGGCTGGAATACAACACAATAATGTTCATCTGAGAAATCATTATGAAACAGTTATCCCAAACAGTCTCTCCTGCTCCTATAGTCCACACTATGTGGGCTGCCAGCAGTCAGAAGAAGGTAGCAGTGTGTTCTGGCAGCGGAGAGAAGCTGAGATGTGACCAGGTGATGGGAAAGAGGGTGTAAAAGCACATCCAAAGTGATGGGGGAGTTGAGTGTTAAGAACCATGTGCAGCTCATGGCAAGAGATGGTTTTATCTTCCTAGGAATAAGAACTCCATGTGTTAAACAAGGTAGATGAATTTGAATGGACGGCACATTGGATACATGTCTGGCTAAGGCAATAGACACAGGAAATTTACAATGGAAATATGATACATATCAGTTCTTCAGTATTAGTCCTTCCTTTTCTTAGTAGAGATCAACCTGCGTGTGGATCAGAAATCAAAGACTCTTGCTTCAGTCTGATGATAGAAGGTCTTGATCCACTACTCAACTTCTATATGCTCTTATAGCAACATCTTTGTACTTAAAAAATTCTTTTTACTTATATTATCTTATTTAATCCAGTGGAACAGGATGAAATCATAGTATATTTCCAATTCAAAGGTAAGTAGATAGAACAAAGAGATATTTAATTTGCTGAAGATCACATTGATGATGAGTGATCACATTTGGCCAATATTTATCTTAATAAGTACCCAAGTGTTGAACTTTAATGCAGTCAATATGTCAAACAACTAATACAAAATAATTCCCAGCAGCCCTTGCAGGTGCATAGTGACCCTTTTCCTGCCTTAGAGTAGATAAAAAAGAGGATAAGTAACTTGGGTAAAGTCATGTAGCTGGTAAGTGGCAGAGCTTAAGTTTGAGTCTAGCTGTGCTTGCCTCCAGAGTCTGTGATCTCAAATACTATTCTTAATTTTGTGTCTGGAATCCACCAATCCTCCTTTTATTTTCTAGTGATTCTTGCATAAAGGATTGCTACTCTTCTATTGAACTCCATCTCTTTCCACGATGGTTCCTTCTTATGCAGAAGAAGCTGCTAGCTTTGGGACATTCCCAATGCTAAAAGTTTTTCTTGCTTAGGAAATCCTTGGGTATTTTCTAATAAGGAGTCTAGTAAATAAGATATTTCCCATATAATCCAAGATGGTTTGATGAAAGTCATCCCTTAAATTGATGGTGGTGTTAATATATATTTTGTAGCAATCATAGATTTCACAGGGAAACCAGTAAGAAAAGGAAGTCCAAAGTGATTGGCTTTGGAAATTAGCATTTTCTTTTCTGTACCTTGTGGGCAGGTGGTAACTTTCAGCCCTTTCCTGTCATTTAATGTTGAATATAGTGCCATTCTTTTGAAATAACTTTGGGTGACTAACAATTTTTAATAGGGTTAACAGGGATATCTCTTAATTTTCTGAGACTTCTCCAGGCTAGTAAATTAGCAACTTTCCATGAGATGAGATAATGACTAGAAAAGTGACAACCAGTTTCAATGTGAGGCTGACAATAAGAGTTTCAGTATCCTTTGACTTTGATTGCTTTTCCTCCTCTTATTGCTTTGTTCATCTCAGAACAACAACAACAAAATAATCACATTTGTAATATCACCTGATCCTGCAGTTTGACATTAAACATTTATTTTAAACATTAAAACTACTGAGCTTGAGAGTTTATGACCCAGGGATACTTTCATATATTTATTTCTAAATTTTAATTTCTTTATGTTGAAATTGCCAAATCCACTGAATTGAAAGAAAATGAGATATGGAAGCTGTGACTTTTCATGAAGTGTAACCAAATACAGCTGGTCGGGAGAGCGTGAAAGGGGCACTTTGCTGGTGGCACTGCTTGTAACAGCAGGACTGAGATGTACACGTTTGTTATTGGATGCTTTATGGTTTGGTTATGTTTGGATTATGGTTTTTAAAATATCTTTGGGTTTTGAAAACCCAGAACAATGTATTCATAACCCATGGCCCATCAGCTTTATTGTGCCTTTCGTTTTAAAGAAAAAGAGTGGGTTTGCATTGGTAATGAATTAGCTGTTTATTTTCCCAACTCTCCCATTTCATTACAGTGATGCAATCTATTCACCTAATGGTAGTCATTTTTTTTTTCCCCAATTCCTGGTCAATGCTTGGCTCCAACTAGGGGAGTTTGATTTTTAGGGTGCTGGTGCGTAGCCATAAAAACTTATAGCTTTTGTATTGATAGGGATATGATTCCTGAGATTTGATGTGACTTTCCTAATTATCATTATGGTGGAGTAGGGAGTGTCTCATACTCTCTCATGCTTTCTCTCTCCTTATTTCTTAGTGAATAAAATAAAGAACTATTGTGAAGAAAGAATAAGGTGCTAGGAAACAATGAGTAGTTGTTTCTGATACAAACTATTTTGTTCCTGTGGCCTTACCATTTAAGTTCTTTGTCTCATCAAGGAACTGACAGGCAGTATGGTACTGAGCAGATCCTTCACTGAGTGTACAGACTAAACATTTCTTGCATCTGTCCTCCATCTCTCAGGGTGAGGTAGCTTGCCTTTCTTCTCCCAAGGCGGTTATACATGAAAATGTAAAGATCATTGTATTTTGATGCATCTTGCAGAAATGTGGAGAGGCAATGGAAAGAGACAAGTATAACCTATTTGAAGGATGATTTCCTCCTTAACTCTTTGTTAAGATAGATGCTCTGTAAATGGGAACACACTGTGGTATATTGGCAGGCAGGTCACTCAAGTCTCTGGATGTAGCGAATTATAATGCTGTGTCTCTGTCATGTTGTTTCATTTTGTACTCACATGAGCAATGGCAGGAATGCATCAGCTAGCATATCAGTTATGAAAGGGCCCAAATGAAGGCCTACGGATGGATGAATCCCGATAGCCAATAGCTGACAGTGCTTCGAGTCCTGGATGATTTCATTGACTTGTTGCATTTTTCATGCAAACAAGGATTTGACAGCTGTCAAAAGGGCAGATTGGTTTCGAGAATCCCCAGGGATCTATGTGAATAGTGTGTATTTGGAGAAGTGATTACAAATATTAATGATCTCTGAGAACCACAAATCAGAAAGCATGTGCTTCTGAGACCTGACTCAACATAGGGTCAAATTCAGGAAAATTGGATTCTTAACAATTGAATTTATTTAAGTTTTTTTTTCCTTTCTTTCTAAGCACAATCTCTACCTTGAATAAACTATGACAATGAAAAAAAAAGAGCATTAGCACAATATGCGGTAGATAGGGCTTACTTTAATGGTCTGTTTTGTTGTTGTTTGTAATTTGCTTGCTTTGTTATCACGGTAAAATTTATAAGGAAGCCTGGACTAACGATCAGTCTCTGATGCTTCTATCTTCCCTTTTTTTTTTTTTTTTTTTTTTTGTGGTCCTGGGGATTGAACACAGGGCCTTGTGATTGACAAGCATGCACTCTATGAACTGAGTTATATCCCCAGCCCCTCTGTCTCCTCTTTTAATACACAGAAAGAGGAGCTTCCCCTACTATTATTATGTTACATATTCAGATTTTAATTATGTGATTATTTATTCTTTTTTTTTTGGAAATAGATTAAATGTATTTTTTTCCCATTTTTATTTATTTATTTATTTATTTTATTTACTTATTGATTCATTGAACACAAATGGAGTACAGCTATTGTTTCAAGGGTTGTACACAAAGTAGAGTCACACCATCTGTGCTTTCATGCATGTACACAGGGCAATGATATCTGTCACACACTCTGTTATTGATTTTACCCCCCACCCACCCCCACCCCTCCCTTCCCTCTATGCTATCTATCCTTCCTCCATTCTTGCCATCTTTCCCCCCCACATTATGCATCATCATTCATTTATCAGAGAGACCATTCGGCTTTTGGATTTTTGGGATTATTCTTGTGGGATTAAAATTTTGGATGATGCAGAAGTTGGCAAGGGAAATAATTACTGTTCTCAGAGCAGGAAGAGTCTAATGTAAAGAACTGTGGGAGACGCTGGATTGGATATTTGGGAGGCAAGTGGATGGTCCTGGTTAAACCTTCTTATAGATTAGTCACAGACCCTTAGATCTGGCAAGAACTTAACAATCACCTTGTTCAAGCCATGTGTTTTGCAAAGGAAGAAAGCTATGCATAGAGACAGAATTGTTCAAGGCCACCCAATCTGGGTTGAATCATCATTAGAAGAAATCTTGACTTTCTATATTTTATAAATGCCTTCAAATATTGACTTAGGAGCTGAGGGAAATCCACTTATTTCAAAGAATATTTATAATAAAGTTTCTACATAACCAGTCTCTGTCAGTTGCTTTAATGATGTTTATGTATGTACATTGCTTATGATTCTTGTATGAAAGAGCATAGGGCAGAGGTTCTCAGCTAGGGATGATTTTGCTCCATTGGTAGTGGCTAGAGACAGTTTTGGATTGTCACAACTGTGCAAGGAGAGGGAAAGGTACAAGAATGTAGCAAGTAGAAACCAGATACTACTAAGCTTCCTGCAATATGCAGGGAATCTCTCCATAACAAAGAATTATCTGACCCACAGTGTCAACTGCACCATCACTGAGAAAACATGGACTAGAGGGATGATGTTCGAGAAATATCACTGCAAGTTTTTATCCTCCCCGCTCCTTTTTCTTATTTTTGCATTGATCTATCATGGGTCTAAGAAAAAAAAAAAAAAAACAATAGAAAGAGACTTCTATGGATCCAAATACCTATTTGTCACCATGTTTGATATCTGCAAAAAACTCTTGAAAAGTGCATGAAAACCTGAAGATGTTTGTTAAGTATTGGTCACGTGTCTTTGTTTACATAATTAACAAATGGCAGTGTTCAGCAGTCATTGATCAGAACTGACGCTAGCTGCATGCACAGTGTGGCCGTGTGGGCTGACATTGGTGGACCTCAAATCCTCTGAAGAAGATGAATATTCACCTGTGGAGAGAGACTGGGAAGACAAACTGAGTCTTGAAGGGTTAGGAGACTTGACCCTGCCTGCCTGGAGGGGCTGTGTGGGAGACCTGGAAGTCACCTTCTCCGGTTCAGGGGAACTCTCACAATTTTTTGAGGGAAATCAGGTCACACAATACCTGTCTGCAGCTCAAGAGGTAGGCATTCTCAGGCCTCATTGGTCTCTTACCGCAGTTTGCCTAATCTTTATCCCCTGTTGCGAACAAACCACTACACTGACAATACCGCCCAACAAAGGAATGAAATTTGTCCATCTATCATTAAGATAATTGTTATTGATTAGTCTCCTAGTAATTTTCTGCTTTTTGTTTTCAGATGTTGGTTATAAATCACACCCTCAACAGGCACTGAGCCTGTATTTGTGTCTATTATGTGGTCCTGATAAGGCTGGGCAGCGTTTTTCACCTTCCTGATGCAAGTTATTGAGATTGATTGAAGCTGTTTGCCTGTCCCAGCCTCGACACTGTGTAATTAATGTTTCCTTATGTTAATTCATGCAAATGTGAGAGTATGTGTTTGATTGGGAGGTGAGAGAACAAAAAGGATTGAAGAGTTCCCTCCAAACTACAAATTAATTTATGGCATTGCTAAGTGTCCTCTGAAGAATGAGGGGATGGGCTTCAAAATGAAAGAAAATAATGCACAAGAAGAAGTGTTGTTGTATGCTTTTCAGAGGCGGTAGCATAGTTAATGGCTACAGAAAGGACACTCCCTCATGTGACACAGGCCTTGCGCATGCAGTTGTTTCAGCAGGTCACATGTCTATCTCTGTAGGGACATGGTTCAGTATGGGCAAGCCAGAAACTAGTTCTTCTCTCTATCTATACAAGCACATATGCATATATTCGTAGTACTTTAGAACCATACTGAAATTTTGACAGTCATGTTCAATTAATGGTTGACTTTGTGACATTATTGAAGGTGTAGCAGGAAAGCAACTTCATCCTCAAACCAGTGATCCACAGAGCTACCACAATTGTTGTCTAATTCTTGTATATTTCTTCCTGGTCTTTGTAGTGGTCAATTTGATTGTTTCCTAAGGTATTGTTAAATATATGCTCTGATTTGCTTACCTATTTCCTAGTATTAAGGGCTGGGGATATAGCTCAGTTGGTAGAGTGCATGCCTTGCATGCACAAGGCCCTGGGTTCAATCCCCAGCACCGCAAAAAAAGTTAATGAAGGTCAATATTTCCTATATTAGACAATCAATATGTCTCTGTGGACCATGATTTGCTATGATATCTAACATTTCAATGATCTGTTTTTGAATATTTTTAGTAATTTTTGTTCTGAATTATTTTCTTGAGATAACTTCTTAGAAGTAGAAATACTAGAGTCTACATCTTTTTATGGCTTTAGATAACCATTACTATCTTAGATACATTCACAGCTCCCAATGTCCAGCACATAGACTCAATAAGTATTGTTGAATTTAATTAAGTCACCATAGCCCTCTTAAATGGCCATAACTGTTGAAGTCACCCCATTTAGAGGCATTTGTTTTTAACTAATTATACATAATATGAGTAAAAGAGAGTGAGCCCCCTTCCTCTAGGTGATGCTATTTTTTAAATTTTTTATTTGTTCTAATTAGTTATACATGACGACAGAATGCATTTTGACACATTGTACACAAAAGAAGCACAGCTTCTCATTCCTCTGGTGTACATGATGCAGTCACAGATGATGCTATTTTGAATAGGTTTAAAAATGGGAAGAAAGAAATAAGAGGGTTTAGAACGTAAATCTCAACCAGGAATAGCAGGGCTTGATGAGATATCAGAGAGAGAAGACACTAGAAAATGGGGAGGGGTGGGGGGGCTTTGAAAGAGAGATTAGAGAACTCAAAAATGAATATGGATTGTGTTTTATGCAATATTTATTTGCTGGAGGTACTTAGGGGAAATCACTGTAAGATATTTACAACTACTGGTGTTATGTAATTTTGTTTATTTATTTCATTTATTTGCTTTCCCTTTTGCTAGCTACTTTGGAATGGGCAGCTGGGTGGGAATATGTGGTAATGCTCCCTTCTTTTCCTACTATCTATAGTTGCTTTCCTGCTATAAAAGCAGGATTGAGTAGTTGGTCCACAAAGCTAAACATATTTACCACCTAGGCCTTTGTAGAAAACACTTTGTAGACTTATGATATAGAGAACCAAATCTAACAGTCGGAAATGGTTTTCAGTCAAAGATATTTTTTCAAAAGCAAACTCATTCATTGGGCAAATTCCAGACCTCAGTTTCAGGTTCGGTTTCTTCTTATCTACAATCAACGTAATAGTAATTTTATCAGGGAGTTGAAAATTAAATAGGCTTAAGTATTGATCCACTTGTTCTTTCTTCCTGTAAAAGGAAACATTCAGAAATGTAATCAGTGTTTGTTATTTTCATGCTAACATGATGTGGTCAATTGACGATCTAGTATACTATGTAAATTTTTTAAAAGTATTTTGAGTGGATTAGTAATTAATATAACCCAAAAGTGCCATGTCAATCTTCTTTAAATTTCCCTTGCTTTTAGCCATGACCATGCTGCACACTTAGTTGCTGTTACCAGCAGCGACTGCCAAGGCTTTCTGAGCACATCTATCAGTGTCAAAGCACTGAACCCACCACTATTAAGCAGAAGGGCATAGAGTGTGAGTCACTGAGTGTGATGGAGCGGGAATCCCCTGTGATCCCAACTCCATACCTCATTCTGCCATTATTCTTCATGGACAAAGCCCACAGTGTTAATCGCATCTAAGTGGCTGCAGTCCTTTATACCAAATTCCTGTGTCATTTTTCCCAGTCTCTTTGCAGATTGATGGGCAGGTGTGATACTTTTTGGTCCACAGTCTCCTTCCCTCAGAACCATTGAAGTTTTGCTCATTTGGCTTCAGTCCATTTCTAGTACTTTCCAGTGTGACCAGCAGCCATCTCTTCCCAGTTACTACCAGGAGGTGTTCCAGTAGACATGAGCCTTTTATCTGTACCCAAAGAAGTTTTCACTAATGAGTAACCAACAGTTAGATAAGCATGATACATAATTATCTTTAATTTAAGTAAATATCCAGCAGTATGAGAGTGTATTACACTTTCATATATAAAAATATATACATCCTATTTCAACATAACTAATTCCAAATGTTGCTAGCGCCCAACAAGATTTCTTACCATCTGATAAATGGATTTCAAAGAAAATTGTATTTATGAACATCTGTACCATTTTTAAAACAGTGATAAATAGTAAGCCTTGCATCCCAGTTTGGCTAAAACAATGCATTATCCTGGTGTAATAATAAATTGAGCCCCTTTCAGTCATAATGGTGAATGATTTGTGTAATAAATTATTTGATTTTCCCTAGTGACTGCCCTGGTGATTAGCATGAGATCAGTGCAAAGCAAAATTCGCACTGTCATAATTAGCCTGTCTTCAAATCATATACATTTTTTTTTGTTAAATTTTACATCATGGGCAAAAATAAAGGATTGATGTGCTAATGTCAGGAATGATCTTATCTAAAAGCTAAATTTGAAACTATGGTTAACTATGTTACTGATTCTATATCTTGGAGAGAGGGTCCATATACAGGTGAGAATTCATTGATGCCTTTAATCTCCGGAGTCTGGTTATGAGCTTCTCTGGTCCACATGCCCATAAGTAAAGGATTCCAGCTTGAGGCCTGCAGCTAAGCAGTCAAACTTTGGACCAGTAGAATTTCAATTCCTTTTGGTAATTCTTAAAGGAAACCCAAAACATTCACTCCCTTTCCTTTGTCCTCTTTTGGTTCATTGAACATAATATTAAAGACAGAAAAACATTCTACTTTGAGAACAACCCCACCCAACACATATTTATTATTACATATTAAGTGTTATCACTGCTAAAAACAAACAGGAAAGGGGATTTTTGCAGAATTTTAGGCATAGTTCTTGACTTGCCGAGTAAAAAATAAATGTAATCTCATGTGACAGATGAAAACATTCTCTGGGCTATATCAAAATTTGGGAGATCTGACACAAATTCTTTTGATCAAATGTCTTGTGTCTTCATAGATTTTATTTTGGCCTATAAACTCATGCTTCTTGGGATTTAAGTATAACCCTGAGGAAAAAATAAAGTTAGATACAGGTTCTCTAATTTTGGACTATTCCTCCGGCATTCTGGGGACCTCCTTCAACCCCAGCCTGGCCCTCGTCAGGCACTCAGGGTCTTTTGGTTTGATGCTGGTTGCAGAGTGGTTGTTTTCATGATGGTCCTTCCTAGACAACACCCTGGTCCCTTCCCTGGCAATGCTCACTGTGTTAATCCTGGGCTCCTACTTCCAGGCCTGACTGGTTGATAAAATTTCCAGTCTGAAAAGCCATTAAACCCAGTAATTTGGGATATCATAGAATAATTGATTCTATCCCTCTTAACATTACATATCTACATGACAAAGAGGTTTAAGTACCCCAAATCTGCATTATAGATTTTCCAGAAACATAGTCACTAAGAAGATGTCTGTATATTAAATGTTTTAATTAACATTGAACATTTTTGTCTATTACATTTATGAGCTGGTTTGACTCTCAACTTTGCTTATTTAGTACACTTTTTAAACTATGTAGGGTTTTTCTTAAAAATAAAGGAAATATCGAAGCAGAAAGATGACATAGAATGAATTCTAGACTTGAATTCATACAAATCTAAATGTTATTACTAGATACTCTTTTGAGAGGTGTGACTTTCATCAGGGCAGTTAGTCTGCCTAAGACTTTTTTTCCTTCCTGTGGAATGAGGTTAACAATGTCCCACAAAGCCAACAGGATCAAAAGAGGCAGCCACAAAAACTCTGAATCATCCTAAATCAAATATTATAAATATAAGAAAAAAATTAACAGAGAAAGAAACCACTCAGAGTTTATAAGCTACAACACAAGACTTCAACAAATTACAGCATAATCCCAACCAGCGTTCCAATCTGGTGGATAACCCCTATCCTCACCCTCAGACCACCCTTTGCACAAGAGGGTAAAAAGAAAACTTTCTGTGTGCAAAAGATTTCTATCATTATCAATTCTTTTCATGTCTGTATTATTCATTCCCCCAGCAATGCAAGATCAAGGGCATATATTTTATGCTGTTTTGTGTGTGTGTGTGTGTGTGTGTGTGTGTGTGTGTTTTCAAACTGGAAAGAAATGGAATTGAAAGGGGAAAAGAGAAAAAAATGTCATTTATTTGATTATATTAAAAAAGATGGTAACTGGTTTGATTAAATTATTTAAAATTTATACTAATGGTCGTTTTAAAGACTATAATCCTGGTAGATACAATATAAATCAAAATATTATAAAATAAAAAGTGACCTCTTTTATATGTTCTGTGATCTATCTATCAAGTCCCTGGCTTCTGATCTTGAGGTACCTCGAGGTTAAAAGAGCCAAACATATTAAGAGAGAAGAGGGGAGGAACCAGGTGAGCTGTCTGGGGTCACAGGTGATGGTGGAAAGGGGTGTCTAGCTAGTGAATGAAAGGTGAGCCCACATTTGAGATGGAGACCTGTGTGTTACACTCAATAAACTCAGCATATTTTCTGCTCTTGGTTTTGCTTTTCATCTGAAAATTGTGTATAAATTTCCTTCTGAGTGTTTTATGAGAACACTTGGACCCCTCAATAGAATTATAATTTCTATCATTCCAGGAGTCCTACTGTTTATTATTTAGATAAATTTTAGGCTTTTACTATTCCTAAATGATGGCTCAGGACATTATTCCATTGCTTCAATCTTACTGATTTTATTCTTATTAGAGAATGTGAAAGAAATTTGGTGAAGATTCAACAAAATATATTCACGAAAAGAAGCTGGATAGACACTTGTCAAAAAAAAATGATTAGAACACGGGTTATGCAACATGGGTAACCTATGTGGCCCCATCAGTGATACTGAGACTATTCCATAGCTCTTCAGGACTGCAAGGTAACCCAGATATCTTTTGAAAGCCAGTACAAATTGCACTGTGCCACAGAAGGGAGAGCTAGACCATGCTGCCCTTATTGCAGTAAGAAAACTAAAGAAAAACTGTTTCCCTTCATCTTGAATATTTTCTCATATACATTAAAGATGAAGGTTAATTAAGACTGTTTTCACAGTCTTTGGAGCTTTTTAGGAAATGATGATATGAAAATAGCATATGTTCTACATATCATCAATAATTGGAATACATTTTCCAAAGACTCCTTCAACTATTCTGCTAGCAAAGCCTCTGGGAAGGAACACAGGCCACAGGGGTATTGGTCAGGGAGGTGATGGAGCCCAGGGGCTGGGGCACTGGATTAGCAGACTCTTTGAATGAGGAAGCTGGGAAACTAACAGGCACTTAACAGGCATATGATGATGTGTGTGAATGAATGCACACAGTGAGCATCTCCACCTGGACGCAGTCTGTGGACCTGTGTCCTTGCTGAAGCCTTTTGCATGGTAAACCCATTACCTAAAGGAATGGAGTGTTTAAGGAGAGCTTGGTGTGTGATGACAGCCCATGCTTGATCCCCTCACTATGAATCAATAGCAGCACCATTTTAGAACAGGGGTGACAGGTCCTAGCCCAAGGGAGGATCCTGTTTTTACCACAGTGGTTTATACATTTTTAATTATCTATATACTATCCATAATTTTTCCACTTGTTTTGCAAAGCAAAAAAAAAAAAAAAATCACCATCTGGCCTTTAATAGAAAAAGCTGGACCTCTACCATCTCAGAATTTATATAGAAATGTTGCAAAATAGATACTGATAAGTTTTGTTTTTCTTGGCAGTAATATTGAGTATTTCAATCATTCATAGTTAACCAAAGAGAATTAGGTCCAATTATTTTTCACCTGTGTTATGATTTTCTTTCACTAAATTAGGTAGTTTTTCCAAAATATTTGTGTTTTTGTCTATATATGTTTGCTTAGTTAACAGACATTTATTAAATACCTTTGAGTTACGTAAGGGCTATTCAGGGCTGTATAAGGTAGACAAATGTGAATTATTTCTCTTCCCTAGGTATTTTCATGATAATAAGAAAGAACTACTCAAAAACTTGATGTTCAATAGAAAGCTCGAAACTCAAGAGTTACAATGAGAAGCTGTCACCATGAGTGGATCTGTCACTATATTCAATGAGGACTTTCTATCTCTGAAAAAGGCCTGAGACTAACTTTTCCATTTCATAAAATGGGAACCTGGTGACAACTGATGTTTATTATTTGGCTTAACATATATAACAAATTCTAAGATATTATTGGAAGTCATTACCATTGGAAGTCAAGTGAATGACTTCAGCAATGAACCCAGCCTGCTAGTATGGTACCAGGTCCAAGATGCTAACCACTGAGTTCTAGGAATGGCTTTAATTAGACTTTGTCTAGAAGTTGCAGCAACTGCCTCCTGAATGCACTTGGTCATTTTCAATAACATGTGCACTTTTATTCATCTCTTATTTTCCCTCAGGCAAGGTCACATGAATAAGTCCTTTATCCTTGAAATTCCTATGGAACATGTTCATATTGCACATGTAGGGTTCAGAATTCCCCTTGTGGATCTGGTCCTCTGGAAACTTCATTCTCTCTCTTCAGGTTATCTCCCACTGAACCAAAATCATCATCTAAGGACTCAAATTACTTGAGAGGGTCCTTCAGCAAATGCTGATCTCCTGAGCAGTTGAAAGCTCATAGGCTTTCAGTTCCAAAGCTGATGTGCCTGTTAGTATCATTGTGGATTTTTTCTTCTTGATGTCATTCATGGACTAACAGGAAAATATCACCTTTCTGTTGAGTCAAGGTACAGTAAATACTGCAACAAAATGAATGATAGCATTTTCATGAAAATGTTTAGCCTCCATTTTGAGAAGATTGGACTCATAATAAAAATGTTTTATCAGTCTACACCCCCACATCATACTTTTTGCCACAATGTCAACCACAAGGTTCGCTGAGTTTTTAGCTTTTTCCCTGAACCTGTCAGACCTTTATGGAATGAATCCTTCCTATTGGTAATAGGAGTTTCCACAAGATGAATACTTCATTTCTCATGAATCATAATAAAGCAGTCCATGCTTTGTCAGCAGAGTGACCTCTGCAGTCTTTTATCTTCAAGAGAAAAAGATTAGACTCTATTTTATGGCTAATGAGGTAGGTTGTTGGTCTCTTGGCACTTTCAGTAGCTGTGCCTCTTTGTGGTCTCATTGCAGTCCGTGATAAACTGATCACAGGGCGATTATAGCAAATCTCTTCATATAACAGATTTCCTCCTAAATTTGAGGGTAATTTTTTTAAGTACCAAAAGTGAAAGATGTGAATTCATGCACTGTAATTTTATTAGAGCTGAAGACAGCCAGAAGTTATCTAGTCCACCCTCTTTGTTTTATTGGTGAGTAAATTGATTCCCTGTGGTGTAGCCCACACCCAGAGCATTAGTAAGCAGGAGATCAGACAAAAATTCCTCTCCTACCATGTGCTGAGAGCTTTCTTTTGCAATTGGCTGTTTTGTAAATTACATAGCTTGCTTTGTTGATCTACTTGAGGTCACCGCAGGCTCTTATGAAGCACCTACATCTTTTCCCTCAGGTCTAAAGTGACTGTACCTTTAAAACAAGTCCTGAATCTGGCTGGTTTTTTACTATCTCCACTGTAATACTTTGGATCAAATTCCATCATCTCACACCTACAAAATAAAAGTAGCCTCTTAACTGGTTTCCATGCTTTTTCCAATGACCCAAAGTCTCAACACATAATCTAACAGCAGGATATCTCAAATCCAGCTCTATTAATGTTTTGGGCTGGATAATTCTTTCTTGGGAAGGTCTGTTCTGTGCATCCCAGGATGAGTTGTGATGGTCCTGACCTTCCCCACTAAATAATAGTAGCATCCCTCCCAGTGTGACAACCAAAAATGTCTCCAGACATTGCCAATGCCCCTTTAGGGGCTAAGTAGCTCCCTAGTTGAGAACTACTGCTTTAAATGAAATTGAACCTTTTCACTTTCCTGATAAAAAAAATCTAGGTTCCCATTTTGGTTCTTTTGCTTATGTACAAGGTCCTAAGCAACCTCCCTCCTCTCCCAGACCTTGCTCCCTGGAGCTGTCTCTGGCCCAACCTGATGGAGTTACACAGCTTCCTGCCTATTCCTGGGATAGGCTCATCACACTCCCTCTTCAGGGCTCCTGGTGCTGCTGAGTTCTTCCCTGGAAATAATCCCCCAGATAGCATCAGTTAGGACTGACTGTGTCCCCCTAAGATCTATATTGGAGCTTCCCAGTGTGATAGGGTTGTGAGGAAAGACTCCAGAGAGATAATTAGGTTTAGATGAGATCATAGAGTGAGGTTCCCAGGGTGGGACTAGTGTCCTTATAAAGAGAGGAGACAAAAGAATTTATGCTCTGAGTGCTCCCTTGGGGGATTGATCTCTCTCTCTCTCTCTCTCTGTGTGTGTGTGTGTGTGTGTGTGTGTGTGTGTGTCCTTTTCTTCTCTCTCTTCCTCCCTCCCTACAGAGAGGAGGTCTTTCTGAGTACACAGTACACAGTGAGATAATGTCCACTTACCAGACCAGAAAAGAGGTCTCGAAATGAAACCCACCCTGCTACCTGTTGACACCTTGATCCTGGACAGCTTTAAAACTGTGAGGAACAATGTAATTTCTAAGCCTCTGCATTTTGTTAAGGCAACCCAAACCAACCGGGACAGCATGTCCCCTCACAGTTTTCAGGTCTCTGCTCTAATCTTATCTTCCCCATGAAGCCTTCTTCAATATCCCCAGACAGACACTCCCCATAGCACTTAGTCTCTTCTGAAGTTTTGTGTATTTGCTCAATTAGTTTGTTATTGACTGTCTCCTGCTATTAGAATACATGATGTAGAATAATAAAAAATCTTTATGCTGTTTGTTTTACTGCTGCATCCCCATTCTTGAACAATGTCTGTTGTGGTAGGTGCTCGATAAACATTACATGGAACAATGAATGGCACAGAAATATTTTTAAGATCTTTAACACATTTGTTAAACATAACAGTAAAAAGAAAATAGTATTTCAAACAGCATTATTTCAACTGTATTTTGCCAGAGCAATTTTTTTTTTCCTTTTGGCCTTTAATGTAAAATTTCAGTTTTAATAAGCCTACTGGAAAAATGCTATAATAGATGTACCACTGAAAAGCAAGCATTTTTTTTTCTAAAAGGGAATGAAAACATGGCACATAGTACAGATTAGTTCCCCTTAAAATAGGGGAACTGATAAAAATAGGTATAGAAAAACAGTTAAAAAATAGGTATAGAAGGGTCTTTACACAACCAGGGATCATACTTAGGTATAAAATAAGTTTGCCTCCAAGAGTTCAATAAAAGAAATCATAATCAAGGAAAGAATATTTTGGGGGGAAGACATATACACAACGTTTAATGTGATTTTCATTGGGAAACCTCCATTATGGACAATAATTATGATATTAGCTTCTATATCCAGGCTTTCCTATTTGCATACAGTAAATACAGGTAACTTGATTAATAACAAGATACTAAAAGTTTACTGGTCCCTTCATTGACATCTACAATGCTGTCCACTTGCTCCCATTCAAATGGAGATGTCTTCAGCCATGGGTGCTCACTAAATCTTACTTTTTGTAAGTAATCTCAAGAACCCTTTCAGTGTGCTAGTTGACAGTTCCACATTCGTAAAGTGCCAACCTCCCACTACTTTGAGAAAGACTGATGAATAACACAAAGAAAGAGAAAGATAGCTTACATTTTACCAGAGTAAAAGGGGAAAAGGTTCAAACCTAGGGCACTTAAAGGAGCACATCAAAGTTTCTCTTTTAAGTGTTAATTTTGCATGAGGCCTGGGAAATGATAACTTAGATGTCAGACCCTGGTACCTGTTGAGCTGGGGAAAAAAAAAAAATCCCATTACAATTTGCCCAGTATCACACAGCAAAATCAAACTCTGGTTTAGAGATTTAGCTCTTGAAGCACAAAAAGGATGAGGAAGTTACTCCCCCCCATTTCCAATGTGGCCCTTATCATTTTTTTTAAGCCATTGGATTTAGCCAGAGGACACTCAGAGGGTTGCCTGGGGGCACACTTCTTGCCCAATAAAAACCAGATCTCCACAAAGCTTCCTCTGTTGTGTGGAAGATGCCATGTGTTCTGAATTTCTGATATGGAGCCTCTGGTGGGCTCACTGAGAAATTTCTGCTGGGGCAGTAGCTTCTTGAACTCCACATCTTGCATTTATATTTCTGAATTTTGTTCCCTGTCTTGTAAAGGAAAGAGAAAAAGAAGAATCACTGTGAAGAGCAAATCGGGTTCAGCAACCCTTCTGCGTGAATATTTGGTGGTGCTGTACTAGGTCACCCGTGTCCTGACACTAAAATCACTTTTCCTGATTCAATCATGGTAGCTTTCCAAGAGTTCACTCCTCTCTGTGGTTCTGTGACAACTGAATTGAGCAGCCGGAATTCATATGCTATTTGCTTACTTTTGCCATGGTCTCAGGAAAGAATTTCATGGAGGACCAGATAAAATATAGAATGCCAAACTAAATTGAGTTTTGAGGGTTGTTAATGTATCTCAGTGATGGAGCACTTGCCTCACACATGGGAGGCCCTGGGTTCAATTCCCAGGACTGCAAATATAAATATGTAAATAAATAAATTTAAATTTGGGTAAATAACAGATAATATTTTAATATAGGTATGTCCTCTGCAGTACTTATTCAGTATGTGTTTAGGAAGCATTTGTTTGATATGAAATTCAAATATAGTTTGTGCCCTTAGTTTTAGTAAGCTAAATCTGGCAACTCTAATGAGGGAGGAGCTGTGACTATTTCTTTAAACTTTTCATTTAAATTTTTATCCAGAATTTCCCTCTATTTTAATGATTCTTAATAAATTCCCATAGTGAAATGTCCATATTTTCCTTCCTGATAAGTCTTCCCCTGTATTATTTAGATTCAGGAATAAATTCCACAAAACCTAATCCATTTCTGATTTCCATTTGTTAGTAATGAAAACTAAAGTGGAATGGCTTCAAAGTACAGTAGTTTCTAGCAAGGACCGGAATGAAAATGTATATAGGCTTTTCACAGCTTTGTAGAACTTTCTGACATTTGATTTTCTTGAAACTTGTAAACCTGGATATGTTGAAGGGTATTTGTTAATTTTACTTTTTGAAGGTATTTTAAAACAGTAGAGCTAGCAACAACACCTTGCATTTCATTTCAACACTGCTTACAGGTTTATTTTGTATATAATTCTTAGAATGCTCATTTCTTTTAAATTGTTTAATTTGTACAGCAGAGGAATGTTATTGTAGTAGTATGTAACTATTACCTAATACTGAGTTTTTGCAAAAAAAAAAAAATGAATGCTCATATGTAATTGAAATACTTCAGATCACATGAAAATGCTGATTTAACATTTAAGGATCACAGCATTAAAAGAAAAAGTAAACCAAAAAAAAAAAAAAAAAAAAAATAGATGTTCACATCCTTTGACAATTGTTTTTACCTTGTTTCTTAATAAAGTATTTTTTAGAGGAAAAGAAGTGCCAATACTGTGATAGTGACCAAGGGCTCATGGCATGATGTGCATAGAAATCAATACCATGGGCCTGGTTTTTGAAACAGAACTTTGTTGTGGGCAAAAAGAGCAGGAGGAAAAACTCAAAAGGAGCTCCCCAACTTTTTGATTGGTAGTGAAGGAATTTATTGGAAGGGGGCGAGAGAAGCAGCTTGTTGATTGGATGATCAGAGTGGGGAGCGGGGGTTACAGGGTTCTTTTGTGCGGACAGGGTTGGTCATCTTGCCTCCTTACTTGTGCTCTGTTTCTCTGGGAGGTTTTTATCTACTCTGTGCAGGAGATTTTGAGCATGTGACATCAAAAGGTCATTGGGTGGATGAGCTGTCCTTCTGCATATGTCCGTTGCTGAAAAACTGATTTCATGCCCTTCCTGAGAGGATGCTGGAGGCTTTGCCTGAAACACAACCTGAGCACTTTGTTACTTAGGAGATTTATATCTGGGTGTGTCTGGGCCTTATCAACCTCATTGGAGCTGGCCCATTGGTGACTTTACACTTTTTCTCTGTGGGTTGCTGAAATTAGTCTTATATTAATGTGAACTACACAAAGAAGATCCTCAGGCTACCGCAGAGTAAGTGCTATTACGGTTTTGTCCATTGAGACTCAACTGGACCAAGAGGCGATTCAGTCAGGAAAGTCTCTCAAGTTCCCATATTATGAAAGGAAACAATTATATTGTGGAGTTAAAATCCAGTAATAGAAAGGCAATGTGATAAAAAAGACTGCATGAGCTAAAACTTGTTTGGGGAGAGGATTGTCACCGTGATAGCTATTCAAAATACATCTTTTTATAACTCCTTGTACAAATATTTCAAGAGATATTCTAGATGTATAATCATGGAATTTTTATTTTGGTTAATAGAGTAGGGTTATTTGCTGGTTACCCTGAAGGAGACTCTAGATACTGTAAACAGTAGCCTTCTTTCTTGGACCTTTCCCTACCTTTCTTCAGTCTTTTAAAAGGAAATGTATAGTAAGTATTAATAAAATGTGTTGAAAGAGGAACGCAGTTATTCGCTTTTCTGGATTATCTCCATCCCTTCACCCCCTTCCTTACAAAAATAATTACACAAGATCTCCAAATGCATACAATTGTGACAAGTTAGTCTGATGAGCATAGGTAGGCCTTGTGCTAGTGCAGGCCACCAGGTGTCTTGGAGCAGAGATGGAAAGCTTTGGTTAACATGGAAATTCACTGGTGAGCTTCTAAAGTTTGATTGTTGGTCTCTCTCCTTAGCTGCTCATTGGGCAGATTGAGACAGGGCCTGAGCTAGTGTGTTTCTAACAGGTGGAATAGCAGGTGCTGCTGGGAGTTAAATGCATATATGGCCTTATATCTATGTTCAGCCAAAGATTTAGAAACCTTCCCAAGATTTGCTCATCTGGTGGTATTTTGAGACCCACTCCGTCAGTGTAAATATTCTCTTATTCTAAACCCAGTGAAGTTCGTGTATGTTTAGGAGTCCTAAACATACAGTTACAGTTACAGGTATATACAGGTACAGTTAGAAGTTCTGTTAGTTTATTCCTTTGATTTAGTATCTCAGATCCCCTGCTCCTTCCATAGCCTCACAAGTATTGTAAGATTTTTGTGAGAGACAATCGCGTGTTGATGTTTGGTGAACAGAAAGTGGATCCTGCTTCATCATCCATGCCATTATGTTAAGTTCTTTCAATACAGATCTCTTCCTTTGTCATAGCACAAAAAGAAGCAGAGGTGGTAGCTTATATTTCTAAGACAAGATAATGGCCACATGGTTTTCTATGACAAGATGGTGGTGGCATGTTTTTCGGGGTTAGTTATGAGGATTCTGGCATTATCAGAAACTCCAAGCATCCCAAAAAGGAAGTTTTTATAATTAAATTTTATCTCCTATGAAAAGGGATAAAATCATGCATAGCAGGCTCTACGGAGATTTGTATGACATTTTCTAATCTCAAAATCTTTCAGGAAATTCTTTTCACTTCCATAGTATTTTTCATAAATTTCATTTTTAGTTTTTATTGCCTTAACTAGAAGCTTTTACATTTTGGACTCAGAAAGGGATTTTGGACTCCATGAGGAATTATTTTTCACACTCAACAATGTTTGATATTGTAGATAAAATGTCATACTTTAAAAACCCCATTCCAGGTTCGGCCGCACCGTGACTGACTAAGCTTTGAAATGAACAAGAATATGATAAGGAGAGCAAGCACAAAGGGACTTAAGCTTACAGAAGCGTTTTTACCATTTGATCATTTGGGCGAGTTTGTAAAATACAGTAGGTTTTTTTTCTATCCTATCTGTAGGTATGCAGTTAATATACACTTGAAATGTCCTTGGCAGGATTATGTCTGATGCTCATTTATGACTGAGAAAACTAAAATAAATAGATGCCAATATTTCTCTGTTAGGTCACACCTAAAGAACAGGTCCTTCTCTAGTACCCTCATTAGGAAAACAGGGAAGGTTTCCTTATCTGCCTATAGGAAGATGCCTTGCAGAAGAAAATTAAGGAGAAGGGGAAAAGGAAGAGGGGTAAGATGAGACGGAGGAAGAGGATGATTCTCTAATTTTTCTCAGACCAATTCAGATAAGCAAAACTGGCCATTAGTTAAATGCATATATGGCTTTACATCTATGTTTGGGGCAAAGGTTTAGAAACCTTCCCAAGTCAACATTTGGGAAGACAGAGGACTAGAGATTCATTAATTCTTCTCTTGAACTCTGGTATCCGTTTCAGTTGTACAAGTTTCCTAATGGATGGGATTTTAGTACTTTCAAATATATTTCTTGAAAAATTATAATTGCCTTAAACAATTTTATAACAGGTCCAATAGGATCACTGTCTTTATGAAATAAGGCTGAAGAATGCATTTGAGGTTTCAAGAGAAATTACCACTGGGGTTCTTTAAAATATAAACAAAGCAAAACAAAACAAAAACTTCTCCTAATGGCTTTCTCCTGGATGAAAGCCTCACAATTGTTATTCTAATACAAGATCTTCTAACCCCTTGTAAAGGAGGCAGTTTAAACTCTCCTAAGTATCCTTCTATTGCTTTGCAGAAAAAGGACCTGTTTCACCCAGTTCCCAGGAGATATGAATTTTAATGGAACGTATGAGTGCTCAAATTCCAGACCACAACTTTCTCATCTACAGGCTCAAAACTTATTTCTACTTTGCTTCTTCAGTTTTATCATCTATTTATCTTCTTCACCTCATTAACTCAGTGTAGTGGATTTCAGATTGATTCTTGGATGAAATGATAAATTATTTCATACTAAGATATGATAGACTGGTGGGCAAAATCCCTCCAAGAAGGACTATTCCTATTAGAGAAAAGGAAAGATAGGTAAACCAAATTGAAGTCAATGTAATTAATGTATTAATGGGACATTTATTAAAAACATATGGAAGACCTCATAGGGGATGTAGAGGCAGCCTATATATCACATGGGCTGAGACTTTCCAAAGGGAACCAATTTGGAAACACATTTATTATTTTTTCAAGGAGCTCTTTTTGCTTGGATCTATCTTTTCTAAAAAGTAAGTAATGCAAATTATTGAAAGTCAAGAGGTACTTTTATGCCAGAGCCATATATTCAAACTGTAATTGTGATAAGGAATACAAAAAGCTCAAATTGCCAGAGAACTGCAAGGGTAATTGTATTACAGAAAAGTTAATCTTTATTTAACTTTCCTAAACCATGTACTCATAGCACTGAAAACTGTCATAACCTCCCTGGTTCAGAGTAAGTGGATTGTTTATTTGTGGTAATGGGCACATATGCTCATTAACATGCTGTTATAAACAGCTGCATTAAATGTATTATGTGTTCTGTGACATAAATAAGGTGTTCAACATGAAGTTGTGTTTAAAATATGGGACCCAGGAAGAACAAAAAAGCAATAAATGTTTTTTAATATAGTTGCCTGGTCTTGAATTCTAAATTGATTTCTCCCTTATTAATGCTACCTGTATGGAAATTGTGTGGTTATTCTAGTGAAATATCTTGACATTCAACGACATTAGTTCTTCATTCTGCTTTCTCATCCTTAATGTAGCTCTAAGCAGGTGTTGTTAGCTTGTGTTTCTTTTCTGGAAGAGGAGGAGGCTGTAAATGTGGGAGAAGCATTTATAGCACAATCACTCTCCACCCTGTAAGCTTGGAGCAAGGTTCAGTCCATGGATGTCCTTCATCTATTCTAGAACCCAATGTTTCTGAATGGGGTGTTGAATTTAAAGATCATCTAGTTCAACTCTCGTTTTACAGATGAGGGAACTGAGGTTCTAAGGACTTAAAAAAACCTTTGTGAATCACATATCTTTAAGTGATAAAGCCAGGACTGGGGACTGGAAATGCAGACTATCCATTTGATATATTTTCCACTAGAAGAGCAGGATGTACTTATCATTGGGTGTTGTAATAGTTTGGATATGAGGTGTCCTCCAAAAGTTCCTGTGTTAGGACAGAAGTGTTTGAAAGTGAAATGATTCTGATAGCTGTAATCTCATCAGTCCATCCTGATTGAATGGACTGACTAGGTGGTGAGTATAAGCAGGTGAGGCCTGACTAGAGGAGGTGATCACTGGAAGGTTACATCTTCCCTGTGGCCCCTTCCCCTTTTTCCCCTCTCTGCTTTCTGGTTGCGGTGAATGGAACAGCAGCACTACTTCACCAAGCTCTCCCACCATGATTGTCCTGCCTCACTTTGGTCTGGTCCCAGAATAATGCCTCTGAAACCATGAGCTCCACGTAAACTTTCCCTTCTCCAAATTGATCTTTTCAGATACTTTGGTCATAGTGACTCAAACCTAACTGATTCAGGTGGGGACACAGAAAGGATCTGTGGGGAGAAGGTGCTTATTTGATAGGGAGAGGGCCATTCTGGTGTCATTAAGAGTCTTTACCAATATAACTTACCACAGGTCTAAATGCTCACTGCTACTTAACACTTGATGTGCAGTAAAGTTCTAGGCTCTTTCTTTGGGCAACTGGCCTGGTTTGTATAGAACAAGTAAGTGACAATAAATGATAGAAGGCTGAAAGTTTTTAGAGAGTGCCACTGAAAGTGCTCCTATTATAGAAAAAATAAGCATGTTACTGAAACTAAGGCGGTAATTCTGAGAACAAATGAGGCTAAAACATAGTTTAGAGCATATTTTAAATGAAATGAAATGCTGCTTCAAAAGAAAAAAGGATCCATACAAGAAAATGTCCATTGCTTCTACTTTTTCATACCAGGTAGTTCAAAAGAAAATGGGATTAAACAGTGGCAAAAAAAAAAAAAAAAAAATCATTTGACTCTACAAATGATTAAATATTAAAAACAGGATACTAAAGGGCATTATAGAATCTGTAGCTTTAGAAATTTTTCAAAATGAAGTTAAAAGTATTTGAATGGCTATTTTGAATGCACCAGTCAGAGCAAAAGCTCAGCCCAAAGACTTCCTGAGACCATTTCAAGGTCTTCAATTCAACAACCAAGTATTAAACACTATACTCTCAGCCTCCAGAAGAATCTGCTTTATGCATGCTTCAATCCTTCAAGATTCTTAAATGATTTTCTGTTTCTCCTGTTGATTCTTCATATTCATTTCTGTTTATGAATAAAACCCACCTGCTGAAATTCAAGCAACTCTGGAGGCTGAGACAGGATGGCAAGTTCAAAGTCAGCCTCAGCAACCCTAAGCAACTTAGCAGGATCCTGTCTCAAAATAAAATATTAAAAGGCCTGGAGATGTGGCTCCGTGGTGAAGTGCCCCTGGGGTCAATCCCCAGTACAAAACAAAACAAACAAGAAAACAACACTATTCTTTTAGCTATCCATGTCCATTAGAAACATTTCAATGGAAATTAAGACTCATCAGGGATTTTAGAGAGTACTTGTATTTGCTTCTGTAGATGGAATTTACCTGTTTTAAAATCCTTCCAAACATTTTTCTAAATAACTTTGCTCACACAGTGGAGTTGATTTCTAATTTTATGAAACACTAAATCTGAGTTTATTTTTTTAAAACTGAATAGATGCTAAACTATGGAACCAATCTAGTTTAGTGGATAAAGAAAGTGGATAAAGAAAGTGTGATGCATGTGTATATATATGTGTGTATGTGTGTGTGTGATGGAATATTACTCAGCTTAAAGAAGAATGAAATTTTGGCATTTGCTGGTAAATGGATGGAGTTGGAGAATATCATGCTAAGTGAAATAAGCCAATCCCAAAAAACAAAAGGCTGAATGTTTTCTCTGATATTCAGATACTAATTCACAATAAAGGAGGTGGGGTGCTGTGGAAGGATAGAGTTACTTTATGTTAGGTAGAGGGAAGTGGAGGGAGGGGAAGGGGTTTTGGGGTAGGAAGGATAGTAGAGTGAAACAGACATTATACCTCATGTACATATATGACTTCATGACTGACATGATCCTACAATATGTACAATGAGAAATTATATTCCATTCATGTATGATTTATCAAAATGCATGAATGCATTTTACTGTCATGTATAACTAATTAGAACAAATAAAAAAGTAATAAAAATAGAAGTAAGGGGAAAAAAGCTGAATAGATGCTATTACTTTATGGAATAGGTAGAAATATTCCCCCAATTCTTGACCATGGCACTACTGTGTTGCTATTTAAAAGTCTCTGGTTTAAATTTAAAAATATTAATTGTTTCTGTCTAAATTTTCAAGAACGGACTGATATCTGGTGATGGCCATATCTGGGATTTATGAATTCTTAATTTCCCATAGTATTATTTTGGGAGCCAGTTCTTTTCATTAATTGTGGCTACATCAACTAGGGTTAGCATGCTATCCCTGATTTTAAGTTTATTTATTCAGGAAAACTTTTCAAAACCTTCAACTTTTTTTGGAAATGTTTTGTAAAAAAAGATAAGGAATTTAACTATCAGATTTCTTTGATCCCATGAACATATCTCTCTGTGGTCTTTTGTTGCAGGTTTCCAAATTAAAGCTTTCACATCCCTGCGCTTCCTATCAGAACCTACTGATGCTGTCACTATGCGGGGAGGAAATGTTCTCCTGAACTGCTCTGCAGAGTCTGACCGAGGAGTCCCTGTTATCAAGTGGAAGAAAGATGGCATCCACCTAGCGTTGGGAATGGATGAAAGGAAGCAGCAGCTTCCCAATGGGTCTCTGTTGATACAGAACATACTTCATTCCAGACACCACAAGCCGGATGAGGGACTTTACCAATGTGAGGCGTCTTTGGGAGAGTCTGGGTCAATTATTAGTCGGATAGCAAAAGTCTCAGTAGCAGGTAAATGGGTCCCTTCTTTTCCTCTTTCTACACTATCTTTGTATTTATTTGAGGGGGGATAACAAAATAATATTTGTAGAAATAATTTACTTTTTTTTTAATCGAAAAGTAATTGTTTTATGTGCTAAGTGAAGTTTTGATAGATATATATATGCATTGTAGAATGACTACATCAAGGTAATTAACATGTTTATCACTTCACTTTTTTATTAATTTTTTTATTTTTAATTTTTACACACTAAATTTTGATTCATTGTATGCAAATGGGGTACAACTTTTCATTTCTATGGTTGTGCACGATGTAGATTCATACCATTCATGCAATCATACATGTACATATACATTTTTATCCTTGTTTTTTTATGGTGAGAATATTTTAAATGACTCTTTTTGCAAAATTGCAATATATTTAATATTTATTAACTGTGGTTATCAAGTTATGCAGTAGATCTGAAAAATGTATTCTTTTTAACTAATTGAAACTATGTACTTTTATGCAGACATCTCCCCACTTCCCTCCTCTCCACCCTCCAGCCTCTGGTAACTATTATTCTGTGCTCTAATTTTTAAATTCCATATATAAGTGAAACCATGTGGGATTTATCTTTCTGTGCCTGGCTTATCTCATTTGGCTTAATGTCCTCCAGGCTCACCAGTGTTGTAAAAAATATTAGGATTTCCTTCTTTTTCAATATTTGAATATATTCATATATATATATATACATATATATGTATATATATATATGGAGAGAGAGAGCATTTTCTTCATTCTTCCATTGATGGTACTTAGGTTGAATTCTATATCTTGGCCATTGTGCATAATGCCTCCAATGAACACGGATATAAATATTCCTTTGTTATGTGGATTTTATGTCCTTTGGATACACATACTGAGTAGATGTATAGCTGCATCATTTGGTATACCTATTTTCAGCTTTTTGAAGAACTGCTATACTGTTTTCCATAATGGCTGTACTGATTTAGTTTCCCATCAACAATGTGAATTGTTAAGACAAAGCAAAGATGTAAAGCTTCATGTCTCAAGGTCTTGACTCACTTTTGTCCCCAAATTAGCTTGGGAAAAAGTGGAAGGATCTCAATAATCAACATAGTATTATGAAAACAAATTTAAACAAAGCTGGCATAAGTTGATTCACTGCCTATGTCTATGGGAAGACTTTTTTAATAGGAAAAACATGGGAAAAGTAATTTTCTAATTAATTCGTTTTTACTAATATTGAACTTTTATATGGGGTAAGCTACAACATGAGAAATAAAAATGTCTACTTATTTTTCTAAATATAGTGATTTCTGGCAACCTGTTGTCTCAGTAGTTGGATGATAATTTGAATATTTTTCTTTCATCTAGATAGGTTGACAGCAGGTAGACTCTGATAGAACAGTGGGATATTCTGGAGTCTATGCCACTGCTATTTCTGCTCTATTATTCTGATTAGAAGGCAATTCATAATTAATTCTTTTGGCCCTTGCAATGTTAGACCTAAAGGAAAAGGAAACAGGTTTTTGCTTTTACTTGTTTCTATAATGATTCAACTGAAAGTTGAGCTGTGATATTTTTAAAATTTGGTATCAAACATTCAATAAGGCAAACAGATTTAACCTGAAACAAATTTAAACCATCAAGTTGATAAACAGATCTGAAAGACTGTTTCCAAACCTAGTCTTTAATTCTTCATAAAACAAAGAAAATGAGCTAATTGGCTCTTATTTAGCCATGTAATCCTTTCCCAGATCTCATTTAGTCCAGTCACCTGGAGAACGATCCAGATGTGACCTCATTTTCAGCAATAACAGTAACTGGAACAATGAAACGGGATCCCCGCCCCACCCCATACACTCTTTGAGTGATGATTCAAGTCTTGAAACCTTAGCGAGATGATTTTTTCACATGATGCTGTAATGAGTAGATCCCATAGATATGACATCGGTCCTCAAACCCAGCTTCACAAGCCCACTGTGTGTGTGTGTGTGTGTGTGTGTGTATGATTTCATTTCTCCTCTAAGGACTCTGTTATAGACTGAATGTTTTGTCCTCTCAAAATTTCTATAGTGAACTTCCAGTTCCCATATGTTATTATTGGGAGGTGGGATTTTGCAGGTGACTAAGGAATGATTGTGATTAGGTCCCTTAGGCAGAGGAATATCAGAGAGTCCCATCACTTTTGTCCTGTGAGGACACAACTAGAAGTCAGGCACCTGCAAACCAGAAGAGTCCTCACCACACACCAGTCCTGCTGCACCCCAATCTCAGCCTTCCTGCCAGAAGAACTGTAAGAAATGAAATTTTCTTGTTTATAGGCCATGTAGTCTATGGTACTTTCTCCTAGCAGCCCAAACTAACAAAGGCAGACTCTTTCAAATCCATTTAGGTCATAGATTTCCTCAGTAAAGATGTCCTGGTGATAGGGTCCTCACCAACAGGTAGAATGGTCAACCATTCTGATTTACCCTGGACTGAGGTTGGTTTGCTATTTGAGAAGTCCCTTGTCCTAGGAAGCCCTTCAGATCTGGCTAAAACTAGGATATTTGGTCAGCCTACCTAGAGGTAACCCTGTCTGCTTTAGCAATGACAGACTGAAGAGACAGGTAAAGTGACATCCTGATCATGAAAACGAAATCGTAAGTCACCTGGGACCTGTGAGTGATGGGTGTCTGAAATCTGATTGATGAGTATCAAGTGTAGAGAGGACTGAAAGTTGATGATAATTGTGACTGATTAAGAGGAATAAGTGGAACAAGTGCTAAGGAATAGGCAAAGTTGCATTCCTAGAATGCTGAAGATGGGGTGGAAAGGGTGCAGTTTGACTTACCGTCATTTGGGAATTTACCGATCCCACCCATCAGTTGTCTACAACAAAGTTGCTCTGCTGATTTTAATGAATCAAGCTGGCATTTTGATACCCTATTACAAAAGGCAGCTGCATCTGCCCTGTTAATGAAAATGGCCTGATATGTTGCATTTTCAGTTTTCCTACAATCTAGATTCACTTTTATGTCTTCTCTGTTTCAATGGTGAAATGAAGAATGATTCCTTCCCTGTGAGATATTAAAATAAAGTGTCTTTGACTTTAGTATTCTGCACAAGGATAAGCTCACGGATTCAGTCATTGAGTTGCAATCTAATATTAGATTGTATCATTTCAAGGCAATAAGGCTGCTCACAGCATTTTAAACACTTACCATGCTGTTTGGCAACACAGAATACATCAATGTTACGTCTGCTGAGGTTAAGATTGCCAAACCACTAGAATTCACAAGGGGCGTATATCTTCCTTGTAATAAAGACCATGGACCTGATTTAATCTCATTTTTAAAGCATTAGCAGTCAATAAACCAGTCACCACTAAAAGGTAACAGTCTGCTTTGCCTGGGGGGAAAAAAAAAATCTGTTCTGTAACCCCAGGTGTAGTGGCAGTTTAGAGCCCATTTAATATAATGCCCCTCTTCCACTTTTGCTTTCTCAACATGTCTTGATAAAAAGAAATGTATCAAATGAAATCTGTCTTTAACAATCAGAACATTTTATGCAACGGTCTCACTCTGTATCATTCATCCTATTTTCTAGGAATTTCTCAAGTGCTCTTTAAACCCTGAGTGCACACTTGGCTTGAGAGGGAAGGAGAATAGGAAAGATAAAGGACTACTGTCCCATTTGTTAATGGTTTGGATATGAGTTGTCCCCAAAAGTTCCTGTGTAAATGCAGAAATATTCAGAGGAGAAAAAATCTTATATCATGAGGACTGTAATCTAATCAGTCCATCCTAGTTTGAATGAACTGAGTGTTAACTTTATGCAGGTGGAGTGTGGCTGAAGGAGGTGGGTTATCTTCCCAGTGGCCCCTTCCTCTCTCTCTCTGCTTCTGAGACATCATGAGGTGGCAGTGTTCCCCAATCCTGCCTTTCCACCATGGTATTCTGACACCTCTGGCCCAGAACAATGGAGTCAATCAGACATGGTCAATCAACCTCTGAAAGCCTAAGCCAAAATGAAAATTTCCCCCTCTAAGTTGTCTTTAATAGGTCTTTTGGACACAGGGACAAAATGCTAACACACAATCCATTATCTTGTTAAAAGTCACAGTGCACATGCTAATGACCATAAGTATTTCTAGTAATTTTGAGTTCAATTAGTAAATAATTTCTGGGCTATCAAATATGCATTTGAAAGCAACTTTACCAATCCTGGCTAACCCTTGAGAATTTCATTTTTATCCAGTAAGTTTTCATCTAAATTGTCGAGGTCTTTCCTGCCATGTATATATCTCTGTTTAGCCATAAGATTGAGTTTGAAGAGAAGCAAAAATACATTTTGTTGTCTATAAAGATTCTTCTCCAACACTCTCTACTATGTACTTAATAAAGCACCTGCAATATTTAGTAGCAGACATTTATCCTGCCAATTCCTGCTCAGGACCTGTGTGGGGAGGGAGTAATAACCCTTGGAGGTGTGGGCTGGCTGGAAATAAAGGCTAGGAAAATAATATTAAAAAATAAACACAAAAGAGGAGAATTATATATATATTCAAAGCGGGGGCATTGACAGGTAGAAGAGACCTGCTGGGTCCGATGCTAACAAAGGGAAAAGCCCCCAAATGCTTTATTTATAGTGAAACACATCAAAGGGATTCAGTCCCAAGCTTCTTCAGGAAAACAGGATAAAGATGGGGAAAACAGGTTGTTTTGGGCTTGGCAGGTTAACCCATCTCCAGGCAGCTCTTTTGAATCTACGGCTGTGAGCTAAGGCAGGACATCAGTATGATCTGGGCTTTCTCTAACCCAGGAATTTCACCCAGGAGTTCCCAGAAAAGCATCCTCCCTTCCTTGTGATGGTTCAGACAAATTCATAGTTTATACATGGCTTCCAATAACCAATGGAGATGTGGGACTTTACACCATATATGGAGAGCTCTGTTCTCATCATCCCCCTTTCCTTCCTTTCTTTTCCTCTCTTCCTCCTCTCTCCCCACTCCTTCTCCTTTATTGGATTTGACCAGATTGAGCTGCTCTGCATCTGGGAATTTATAAATATACCCATGATGGATTGTGTTAGATTGCTTTTTATCTCAATAGTCTAAAATTTAATTATTTATTATGACTGTAGAATTAGAAAATGGACTAATGGACTATGCTGGAACATTCACAAGATACTTAAAAAAAAAAAAGAAAAGAAAAATGGCATGCAAATTCCACATACTTTCCATAATCTATAACATCAAGATGAACTTGCATCTGACCATGTACATTTTTCTTGTTCCAGAAGTTGCCAGCTCTCCAGGCCACTGGATTCTCTTTTGTTCAACAGACAATAACCGACCTCTTAAGGCTGAAGTGACTTTTAAATGGGACATATAGCTCTGTGAAGCAAGAGTACTCTAAATAAACAGAGGAATGGGTACTATAGCATTATTACAATTATTATTAGTTATAACTAACAAATTTTAATGTTCCCATGTCAGTGCACAAAATACATTTTTTTTTTGGTGGGGGAATGAAATGTAGGTTATAAGTCCTGATCCATAAATTTTGGAATTGTGGATCAGTTATCTGCCTTGGTGTTCTCTAAACACAAAGTGGCAACCCAAATTTAGTTTTCAAGAACTTGAATGCATACAGTTTTTTGGCAAGCAGTAATTAAATCCCTCTGACTAAAAGATTCATTTTTGATCAATTGCTCTATGATGATGTCAGTGCAGTCAGTACGACTTGTGTTGGCTAGACCCAAAGTTCTGGATGGAGCAAGTAGTGCAGTCATCTCTGATAGAGATTCAGGCCATCTTCTGGTCCTTTTAATGCCTTTTCAACTGAAAAAAGTTTTGCTGAGGTGGGGTTCATCATGGGAATTAGATTAGATCGGGAGTTTCACAAATTGTGTCCTTCCTCTAAGAAAAAATATTTGATATTATTATGATTTGAATTTGAAGTATCCCCTCAAACTCACAAGTTGAAGGCTTAGTCTCCAGTGCAGCCATGTTTAGAGACAGGGCTTTTAGGAAATGACTGGATTTTGATGGATATAATTTCATCAGTGAATTAATACATGGACTGATTTGTGATTTGAATGGACTACTGTGAAGTGGTAGGAACTATAGGGGGTGGAACCTCCTTGAAGGGAATGGGTTCTTAGGGACATTCCACTGGGGACTATATCTTGTCCTGCCCTTTCCCTTGACACTCTTCCTGGCTGCCATGATGTAAGTAACTTTCTCCACCATACCCTTCTGCCATGATGTTCTGCCTCACCTCAGGCCTAAAGTAATGAAACCAGCCAGTCATGGACTGAGACCTCAAAATTGTGACCAAAATAAATCTTTCACCCATTAAGTTGCTTCCTTGGATATTGTGGCACAGTGTCAAAAGCTGATTAACACAGATATCAAAGTGTAAGAAAACCAAATACAACAGAGCTCCTCTGAATAGTCATGAAAGACTTATTCTATTTTACCTGATACAACCAGGACAAACCTGTCCACCCATCTACATACCTACTCACTCACAAACTACTTGCACACACGCTTCACCCATAGGCTCTGAGGAGCACAGGTGGAACCTAGTGAAACTTCTGCTAATCTTTACTCTCTTGGGAATGAAGTGGGAGAATCCCTTCTTTAGTAAAGTGACAATGACAACAAAATACATTATGGAGAACTTGTGTCCAGGTAGGATTTGTCTTCTGTTAATTTTTGAGTATTTACATCTCAGCATTAAAACCACACTGACTTGTTTTTTGTAACTCTTTAAAAAGTAGGTATGTATTATCTCATAGTGCTCAAAAAAAAAATCAGTGATATAGATACTCTAGTTGACAAGTCGAGTGGAAGCAGGTAGGTGGTATTCCGTGGGCAGAGACTGGAACTTGGTTTGTCCATGACTGGATACACAATATTCTCTTATCACTTTGTTTCTCAGTCTAAGGACACTGGATAATTTCCTGTTTAGTCATCTGTCAGTCACTTGTTTTAAATCAATTAAACTCTCTAAAATACAACTAAGGGAAAACAATAACAAAAATAATCATTGATTTTACTCATCAATTTATTTCTTTGAAAATATCAATTATATGGAAAAATGATATGCTCTGAATATTTTCTTTCGAGATGAGAAAATTTAGCTTTCATTGCTACATATTCAATAATGACACATGATACACCTGTACTGAAAAATTGTGAACATATAATTTTTAAAACAAACTTATAAATAGTCTTCTAGGAACACAATTAGGTTTTTTTTTTTTTTTTTTAATCTTTATAAGTGGTTTTATGATTCAGGCCAAATTTGCCTATTTTTTTTCCCCTTGAAAAATCAAGAAAATAAAAGACCAAGTAAATTGCATTTACTTGAGTTGTTATTTCATTCAGGGCATATTTTTTTTTTCTTCCCTGTTACAATAGATGTTTCAAGATGCAAATTGTGGCACTCTGCTTTTAAATAACACAGGCATTGTAATTAAAATTCCCCTGTGTTTAAAAAAAAAATAATTAGTTACTTGAGGAGTTGTTTCAGTGAATTCCCTTCCAGAATGCCTCCCATTTAAATGAGTTATGAAATAATTAGTGAAAGCATATTATGGTGAGAGAAGCCAGAAAGAAGCATTTTGTGAAATGATAACCTGACCTTTACTTTCTTACTTAAAAGGAAGCAGAAAAGGGAGCTTGTCTGAGAGGAAAGGAGAATAAACTACATTGCCTCGGGTCACTCAAATGTTATATAAAGGAAACAGCAAGAAAAATGCTCATATTCCTTCTCTCTACAGGAGCAAATATAAGAATCTTGCCTAGAAGGTCAAGTTCATCCAGTGAAGCAGTTTGGAAAATGTATCCCAGGGCTCTTGAATACTCTGAAAATTCTATTTTGGGAAGGTTCAGTTACAGAGCAAAGCTTTCCATTTTACAACAATATTTACAAGAATATTTTTTATTTTCAAATGATGAGCAGGAAAATAAATCATTCTGACTCTGTATTTCTTAATGTTCTTAATTATCTCTCTTTAGGTAAATTTTCCTATTGTTTTGTGGTTAAAACATTAAAGAGAAAGAAAATGTAAGGAAGAAATGTGACATTATATATAACTGTTGTATGTGTGCTAATCTTAGTTTCCTTTAATTTTATTGCCAGATAAAACTATGATAATCACTAATATTGCTCCTTTGCCTACTCACCCACATCCCCCCACTCCATCAACTTAAATAATTGCATTTTAAAGAGTAGGGATTTAGTTGCCTCCTTCCTAAATCAATTAACTCTGCAATAAAATTAGAACAGAAATATATGTATTCCTGAAAAATATTCAGAGTGGAAAGACGTCTTCTACATTATAAAAATTACAATAGAGAACTTGACAGGGCTTTTTATAGTAGAAACATCAACAAAATAAGTTTTTAAAAAATCTTCCAACCTTTCATTTCCTTTTCTTTGTTGTGAATTCTAGTTCATGTGACAATGGGAATAGCTAATTATTCATTCCTAGTTTAATCAGTATCTTAAGAGCACTGTTCTTTTATTCATCTCTTCAGCTATCCACAGTGTGGTTTTTGCTGGTACTGTAATGAACATTAAGGAGTAATATCTAAAATAATTCTGTGATAGTAACCAAACTTTTTTGAATTCTAGAAGACCCCTGTGGAATACAGAAGCTTAATTTTCTTGATAAAGGTGAAGCTAACTAAGATTTAAATCATAATAAAGTAGGAGAGAAAAAGTAACATCTTTTCCTGATCTATCAGAAGGTCAGGACTGACACCCCTATAATGAAAGACGGATTACCAAGAGAAAAGCACAACAGATTTATTTAACCAGAGTCTTGCATGTCACAGGAACCTGAAGAAGTGAAGACCGAAAGACCTGGGTGTGGGGGAGAAGGACTTCCTTCATAAATCTCATGAAGGAAATGAATAGATGTGTTGAAATATGATTTTCCTCAATGGTGTATGATATAATGGTAATAATCCAGAGAGAACTCAGCAAGACCCATTTATTGGGATTCCTTCTGTGTCTCTATATCACATTTGTTTCCCCAAGGTATTGGGTCAGGATACCTATCGGATGAGAGTCTTATAACCTTTATTGAGGGGAGGTAGGTTAGAGAACTCTATTATTATAGATCTTGCAAAGACACAGGTCAGAGTGTGACCTTCAGGGTGCCATATTTTGGGGAAGTGTATCCTGTACCCCATCATTAAGTAGGAAGATTAAGTAACATAATTGCAAATCTCTGATGAAATTATGAATGATTATAAATTTAATAAGGCATTTTTACTTTTATGAACCTATCTCCGTTACTGAGTTTCCCCATTACACTTTTTACGAACATAGTAAAATTTACTACTTAAATTTAATACTATATAGAAACCTTTGAATTCAGATATTTATAGTACACACAGAATTTTTCTGCAAAGTAAGGAGACATTCAAACCTTGAGAATGTTCTAGAATCAGTAATAAATTAGCTAGAGAAAATTATGGAAATCTCACTGTATCTAGTAGCTAAATCATCTTAATCTTTTCCTGTCATGACTAGCAGCATTTATAGGTGAAAGTATTGAAAACATACAGTGACATAAGTACTCATCCCCCTCTGAGAAATTATTGTTTTAGTAACCTAATTTAATATTTATAATCTGTTCATATAGTCTATAATAAGCAAACTAGTCAATGGCTCATTTTTCCCATAATTATTAAACATGTCTGATTTGGTGGAGGTTAGAGCCACCTATTTGCTAAAGCAGCCACATATTCTCGATGCAGCAAATAACTTGTATTTGACCTGGAATCATGAGTTTAGTATTAAAAAAAACAATACAACAGTGACAACCATTTTTGATAGCAGTTAAGTAACTATAGTAGGTCCCCAACTTATCTCTTTATTTTAGGATTTGCTGAAAATGAGCACACACACTGTGAGAACTGTGAGTCTTAGTGTGACAGCCAAAGGTTGTTTGGAAGATTCCTGTTAAAAGACAAAACTTGACTGCAAAGGTCAGAGCCTTCTCCACTGAAAAGCCTGGTATGAAAATCTCTCCAGCTGGGCATGCTGGTGCAGGCCTGTAATCTCAGCAGCTCCAGAAGCTGAGGCAGGAGGATTGCAAATTCAAAGCCAGCCTCAGCAACTTAGTGAGGCCCCATACAACTTAGCAAGACCCTATCTTAAAATAAAAAAATAAAAAGGAATGGGGATGTGGCTCAATGGTTAAGCTTCACTGAGTTCAATTCCCAGTACCAAAAGAAAAAAGAAGAAAGAAAAGAAAAACAAAGAAGAGGAAAAAGAAAACTTCTCCCAGCATCTGAGCAGCAGCCCTTTTGTAGACAACATTTATAACAGGTCCTTATCTGGGACTTATCTCTAAAGGCAACTCAGGCATGGAGGCCTCTGCTCTAACTGGGTCATATGGAGCTCTGGAGTTCTATTTTTGGAGAGCAGATAAGCACCAAGTTTCTGCTTCACTCAGAATCTCAGTGGGCCTGAGTCAGAGTAACTGCATTTAAATTGACAGATGTCAGGATGTGTGGGCTATAAGTGTGAGAGAAGGTCTGTGTTTTATCATCTGTATATTTCCTGTTATGCTGGCTAACTGATTGGGTTTATACTATTTCCATCCTCATTCAGCGCACCCAAAGGTATTTAGATATAAATACAGAAAACAGACACACACACCTCCCTCACCTTTCCATTTAAATGGCTCTCCCTACCTAAGCCTCTATATTTTAAATCTATTGATAAACACCACGGTTGTGAAATCTATCCTTTGATTTACAACCACTGTGCTATTGTTTGTTCTATTACACTTATTTTTCAAAATCATTTTTAACGGAAAAAGAAAAGAAAGGAAAAGAAAATCAGTTTCATTGTAACCCTGAGGCTTCACCACCCTTACAGGGGAGGACCCATCAGGTTCATTAACTGAGATTCCACCTGGAACATTTCTCCAATGAGAAGCCTATTTAAGAAAGTGTGTTAAAGATTAATAAAGCCTAGACAGCTTCAACATTAAATTTCAGTGCTGGTTGATTTTATTGGATTGGATTTTTGTGGCCCCTCTTGCAAGGAAATTCATCTATAAAGGCTAGAACATGACATAAAAAATAATTAGTATTTTTTTTTATCCCGGGCAGTAGTTTCAGGAGTACCTTTAGGTTCTACAGTGCATTGGACTCTTTATAGACTAACATTGTGGCTATATCTCTAAGGCTTTTTCCATTTGAGACCCTTCCCAGGAAGTACCTAGGTTTGAGGAATACAATTGCAGATAGCTTTGTTGAAAATCAGAAGCCAGACTTGTTTTACTGCCATTAACTAAGCAAATAGAGCTGGCTTCTCTTTAACTTGCAAATGTCATTGAAATCTGTTGCTTATTCCAGTAGGAGTAGCAATGAGTTGACCTGCTAATGAATAGTCCCAAGTGTTTGCTGGGGAGAATATTACACAGACAGTAACCTAGAGGAATGCATCTTATCAGAGTTTGGCTGCTCTTCTGTACTGATGTGATTCTCTCCTGCTTTCTGTGAAAGGAAGTTTTTAGTAGTATTACTCCATGAACTGATTTGAGGTTGAGACTCCCCTTAGCTCTACACTGAAATTTCCCAGGCTCTATTTACGGTCAAAATGGCATTGAGTCCTATCAGCAAATCATTTAAGAATGGAAACCCCTCCTGTGGGCTTAAAGGCCCTCCAGTCTGGCCTCATTTAAAGTAACCAAATCCACACAATCCTTCAGCTTCTGTAGCAATCTGCTAAACATGCAGTACGGTGTCCATGTCTTTGCCCACTTCATGTTATATGTAGTACTTTCTCATCCAACTTTATAACTCCTGCTTTCCCCCCCCCACCCCGACAGTTAGTCTTTACAGCCCATCTTCTGGAATCTTAAACTGGCCCCCTAGGCAAGGAAAGGTGCCATCTTTGTGCTTTCCCTTTCAACATGAAGCCACTTCACTGTATCCTTACAATGCTCACACACACAATTCCTCAGCTGGTCCATGAAGCCCTGAAGATACAGATCACATTACCTCTGTCTTGGCTTCCCTAGGTGGGCTGACTCTTCAGAACCTTGGTGTTGTATGGTACATTATTGGGGGTTAGGAATCTGGCCTTCACAGCCATACAGACAGGACTTCAGAACCTATCTCTATCCATTCTCTAGTTCTGTCGACTTGAACCATGTATGGAAATGTTCTGGATCTAGTTTCTCATCTGTAAAATGGGGCTGTGGGATCATGTCTACCTTATAAGGTTGTTTTGACCATAAGTAATGCTTACTAGAAGCCTGGAAAAGAGAAACAACTGAGTAAACAAATCTTGAAAAATAGAGACTTAGAACAGTATTGAAGGCACTGGCAACAAACAGGCTGAATGAAGCCCCAAAAAGCAGCTCTGTTTTCCTAAGTGGACACAACTCCTATTTCCTGCTTCTCCATCTCTGGTCTTTTACATATGCACAATCTGGTCCTTCCCTGTCCAGAGGGACCCTGGGTGAGCACGTGTTACACAAGCCTCTGTAAAGCTCTTAACACAAAAACTGCAGGATCAATACCTCCACCTGAAAAGATCAGGATTAATAAAATAAGTGTCCTAACAAGTCCCTGCATAATATTCAGGATTTTTATTTTATTCTTTGATGCTACTGAAGCACACCACTTAATTCTCACTGGCTGAAAGTCAGATGTAAGTTTTCCATGTCTTTGAAGAGTTTTCTCTGTACCCACCAACCTCGGAACTATCTTCTGCTTCCAGAAAGTCATGTGACCTGCAGGTTGGCTCGTGACCCCAACTGACCTCTCATGTGCAATGAAAGGAACTCATCATTAAAAACACAAAGAAATTACTATTTAAGTAATTTAGATCAATGATGAATTAGATGAACAGGTGTTTTCATATAAACCTGAATTACTTATAACTGACATAGAAAATTATTCCCCATATTACACTTGTTGTCCACTGGTGTTAAAGAAAAATGCAAGAAATCATCCCATTTCACCAGAGGGTCTCAATTCGCTTCCTCCAACAAAATTATCTTTTCTAAGTCTTATCCCCCCTCTTGTCCAATTTGTGTAAATATCTGTACCACAAACGTTTCTCCCTTAAAAAGACTTTTTCAAAGGCTTTTCCTAGGAAATATTTTAATGATCAGCATTATCTACGTTGCCTGTGTAGTTATGTAAATTATTTCAGCCTTTTCTCCACCAGAATCCTTATAACTTAACCTGTCTTTAGAAAATGTGAATAAGATTGCAAAATAATGCTGCCCCAATAAGCATTTTAGTAGTTTGGAAAGAAAATGTGAGTGCAGGGTTGAGAATGTGTGTGAGGCCCAGTGACAATAACAAGGATATTTATAAATGAAACGCACTACAAATGGCACCTCAGTTTGGCGGAGAAAAGCAATTTGGCGAAGTGAAAGATGTTAAATGTTTTAATTTTCTTCCATGCCAGTAAAATCTTGTAAAACAAGGTGACATATTAAATTTTCTATACTACAGTGGCTCCAAGAGCCTGTCAACATTTTCATTATAAACTCTATTTTCAGAGCTTTATAACTCAGCTTTAAGAATTCACTCTGGCCTGACATTTGGAGTGCGAGGTCTTACCTGGGGAACATGTGTTTCACATGCTTTAAAAATTATGAGTTTATCCATTTCTCAGTTTATAATGAGTAACCTTTTCATCCATTTCACTTGGTTGCTGTTCCTCAGAAATTGGAGGCAAGGGCTTACACGGGGTAGGTCGCCCCTGGGGGCAAAATGTACAGATGTGGGCAACACAGGGCAGGGCTGCAGATCTTCATTACTGGGTCTCACAGTCACACTAATCACTCAGTCGATCATAGAGAAAGTGGGAGTATTGTTACACTGCCCTTGATGTTTTGGATTGACTTTGTGCTAAACCAAGGTGCATAATATACCAAATCTCTATAGACAAAGTCCATGACTGATTGGAGATTTCTTAGTCCCAAACTGTTTAACATTTGAATTATCTTGTAGATGGAATAAGATCTCTACCCAAAGCTTCATAACAGTCACTCTCATCTTGCTTGTTTGCTGTGGCCTCTTCTTGTGTGTGTGTGTGTGTGTGTGTGTGTACACATAAGCTGGTATTTCTCCCTTTCCTACCATACGTAACACACAACAAGATTTTAGTCAATGTTATTAAAAAATGCAGGTATAATTTTTTACCCATTGTGTTTTAGAATATCTACAGAGAAATTTCCTGAAGAATTATTTTGTGGAAAGTAATTAGAAAATAGTGGGGGAGAAAAGAAGGAAGCAACAGAGGAGAAAAATGTGTTACTATGTACTAGCAGATCTGGAAATAACTTGAGGACTGATTACCTAGAATATGTTCACCAAAGCATCAGATGTGGACTACCTGAAAAGATATGGTGTTCCTTCATAGAAGATGTGGTAAAGAGTCTTCTGTTCTAGGCTTTCTCAGGATATTTCCAGGAAATAACCATTATCTGGTATGTGTTCAACATTCTTCCATTCCACCAAGTTGCATCCAAGGTGCAACAAGTTCCACCATGTTGTCATATGGCTGCCATATCCTTGCTAAAATGTGAGAACACCCAGTGTAGAATCCCAACACTTGTTTCATTTTGTGAAGACCAACATTGTGCCATTTACCAAAAACAAAGACAGACATTTATTTTCCTCATGACTACCGTGCATGCAACGTGCCTCAGGAGACTGAACTTTAAGTGATTTGCTGCATAGTTAATGGATGCCCATGGTAGGTTCAGAACCCGAGTCTAAAGACTCCATACCCTTTAATCCACAAAGCTTTTCTTTAATGGACAAGGATATCCATTTCTGTCTTTATTTTCTGTTAGGATCATTGGAAACCTAACCTTATAAGTGGCTTATATTTTTCAGTAGAAAATGATAGGATATGAAGACCTTTAAATTGAAAAAAAAGTATGAAAATGCTTGAAGTCGCGAAGAATAATAAGTTTAAACTAAGAACCATAAAAAGAAGTTAATTTCCTTTCCATTTCTCTCACTTCATTGTCACCTCTTTTCCTCCCTTCCTGATAGTTCCATTGCAGTAAATGGCTTCCTATTCATCCAATTGCCTGGCTAGAAACCAGTGCAATGGAAACTCTCCCACTCCCCCTCCCCCTCCCCACTACAGCATTATGATCAAGTAATAAAGTGCTAGTCTCTCCACAGAATTCTTTGTTTTATTTATTATTAAATTGTTTAATATGAATTTTATTGACACACAATATTTATGGGAAATAATTCCATACATGTATGCAATGTACGATGATCGTCAAGTCAGGGTAATTAGTATTTCCATCTCAAACATTTATCATTTCTATTTGGTGGGGATCTTTGAAATTAATTTGAAAGATATCATAGATTGTTTTAGGCTATAGTGGCCCTAGTGTACCCATTTCTCCCTTTTAACTGTGTTTTTGTACACATTTACTTCTCCCTACTGCCTTCCCAGTATCTAATAACCACTGTTCCACTGTTTTCTTCTATGAAAATTATTTTAGTTTCTGTAAATGAGTAAGAATATGTATCATTTGTTTTTCTGTGCCTCATTTATTTCACTTAACCTAATGTACTTCAGTTCCATCCATGTTGCTGAAAATGAAAGCATTTCATTCATTTTATGGTGGAATGATATTCCGTGTGTGTGTGTGTGTGTGTGTGTACATGCATACATATTTATATGTTTACATATATATATGTATGAATATATACACAGAGACAAATATATATAATTATATATATATAATTTTCTTTATCCACTCATCTGTTGATGGACACCTAAGTTGATTCCATATCTACCTGAATGATTCTAAAACAGACATGGCACACCATTGTCTTTTTGATGGAATGACTTCATTTCTTTTGTGCATACTCCCAGTAATGTGATTGCTGGATTATACGGTAGTTCTATTTTTAGTTTTTAGGAATCTCCACACTATTTGCCAGAGTGGTTGTGCTAATTTACATTTCCACCAACAGTGGATAAGAGCTCTCTTTTCTCTGTACCTGCTCCAGCATTATCACTTTGATAATAATCACCTCAGCTGGGCTGGTTTGGGGTTGCATCTCCTTGATGATTAGTGATTGTGGCATCAAACATTGTGGGCCACTCGTGAATCTTCTTTTGAGAAGTGTCTATTTGATTTTTAGCCCATTTTTATAATCAGATTATTATTTTCTTTTTCTGTTGAGTTCCTTATGTAATCTGTATATGAATTCCTTGTAAGATGAATAGTTTGCAAGTATTTTCTCCCTTTCTACTGGTCATCTTTTCATTCTGTGGTTTCCTTGTGGTGTAGCTTTTTAGTTTTATTTAATCTTATTTTGTCTAGTTTTTATTTTTATTGTCTCTACTTTTGGGGTTTTATACAAAAAAATTGCCTACACTAATGTCTTTAAGTTTTTCCACTGTATCTTCTTCTAGTAATTTCATAGTTTTGAGTCTTACATTTAGGTCTTTGATCCACTTTGAGTTGATTTTTGTACTTGAGAAGAGATAGGAATCTAATTTCATTCTTTTTAATATGGAAATTCAACTTTCCAGCACTACTTACTGAAAATTATCATTTTTGCAATGTATATTCTATGTTTTATCAAAACTAGGTTGAATGTATGTGGATTGATTTCAGAGTTCTTTATTTTGTTTGGTCTAAGTTTTTAATTCATTTGAATAAATACCAAGGAACATGGCTACTGTATAGTATGGTAAGAATATCTTTCATTTTGTAAGAAACTGCCAAACTCCCTTCTAAAGTGATTACACCATTTTGCATCCCCACTAGCAATTGAGAATGCTCCACATTCTTGTCAACATTTAACATTGTCAATGTCCTGGATTTGGGCCATTCTAATAGGTGTATAGTGGTATTTCATTGTTCCATTGATTGCAATTACCTAAAGACATTTGTGTAGTATCTTTTCATATTTTTACTTGCCATGTATGTATCTTCTTTTGCCAGGTGTTTCTTCAGATCTTTGAACCATTTTCATAATTCAATTATACATTTTCTTATCATTGAGTTTTAATTATTTTTTCTTGTATATATTGTGTGACAGTCCTCTATCAGATATGTCTTTTGCAGTGGTTATATCCCAATTTGTGTTTTTTTCTTATTCTTTTAACTATGTCTTTCTTAGAAGTTTTTTTATTTTAATGAAGTTCTTCATTCTATCAATAATTTCTTTCATGGATGGTGTCTCTGATGCTGTATCTAAAAAGTCTTCTCCACACCCAAGGTCACTTACAATTTCTCTTTGTCTTTTAGGAGTTTTATAATTTCACATTTTGCCTATAGCACTTTGATCCACTTGGAGCAAATTTTTGTGAAGTTCAAGATCTGTGTCTAGATTAATATTTTTGCTTGTGGATGCCCAATTGGTCCAGCATCATATATGGCAAAGACTTTTTCAGTGATATTGCCTTTGCTCTTTTGTCAAAGATCAGTTGACTTTATCCACAAAACAGTTTTAGTGTGCTTATTTTTTTTGTATCTATTGTTACCATTGAAACAGAGGCTGATATTATATATTATCTCTTGCCTACTTTTCCTACTATGGTCTATTAATTAACTTGCAATCTATCTTACTACAGAGGCCAGAGTTGTCTTTTAAAAATATTTGGAGCTGTTGAATGATTTCCAACTGATTTTGTAACAAATATAAAGCTTCAGGAAAAGTTTTGCATAATGTGGCTTCTCTTACCAATCCTTCTCCCCCTTTCCCTCTCCTTCCTCCACTAACAACTTTATTCCTGCCAATTTGGGTTTAACTAATTCCTCTGTTCTTCTTTGGAGCTCTGTTTAGGTGTCACTTGCCCTGGCACATCCTACTGAATTTTTTCTTTTACTCTTGACCATGCTCATAAACTATACCTTTACTATTATTCATAACAATTACCAATTATAATATTATTATTATTTATATAGCATCCCTCTCCCCAGTAGGACTGAGGGCTTCCTGGGTGCAGGAGAAACCATTCCTGTCATCCATTGCTGAATTCACAGTGAGCAGAGGATTGCAGTGTCTGAGGGTCCTACTGGCTTTGTGCACAGTGACTGAAGTTGAATCATCTGTAAGGTCTGGGAATGGAACTGCAGAGCAGGAGTGTTGAGGGCTAAGTTCAAGATTACCAGAGTCCAGAACTTTTCTGTTCATTGGGAATGGAGTAGTCAAGTCACCAGTCAACAGACTCAAGTCACCAGTGTAGGACCAACTGAGACAGCAGGGATTTAGAAAGCCACAGAATTATAAATTTGGAAAAGATAAATGTCAGGAATTTTATAATGCTGCTAAACTCAGATTTTTAGGAGTCAAGGTTCATCTTCCTTTTTCATCCACCAAGACCCATAGTCCAGAGATCATTTTGTTTCTTATAGATGATTTCTGACATATCCAGGAAGATAAGACCATCAGTGTTCTTGGTCTCTCCTTCCCATGGGGACTCTACAGAAAATAATTGGTGGCTTTCATTATTTCTCTTTTTGAGGAAAAATGTGTTATCCCTCTCAGAAAGCAGTTTTCAAATGCTCTCAAGTTTACTTTCAAGTCTCAATGGGCCTGCTTTACTCAGTGTCCCTGGGGAAAAGATGAGCCCTGGGGTAGCCCAGGGTCAGCTGGTGCCTGACCACAGAGAGCATGACCTGAATGGGACATGAAGCAGGTGGGAAGGGATCATGTGTACACAAAATGTGTACATACATACAGTTAAATATAGGAAAGCTCTCATTCACATAAAATTAATATTTCACACAAAAGAATAAATTTTCAAGTAATTACTTTCTCTTTTATTGAATTCTTTTCAATTCCACACTCATATTAAAAGGAGCATGCCTGACTGAGCCCCTTTGTTAGCTGACATTGGTGATCTCTCTAGTGCTTTCTCCCTTAGATAGCCTCTGGCTTCCTGCTGGTGGTGGAGGACAGAAGGTCTCAGTGTTCTCTGTACACCTACAGTGAAGAGTGTCCAGAACCCAGAGACATTTTGGATCCTCAGACTTACTCATATGAGATACTAGTGCTACACAGAATGTCCTCTAATGAAGTTTTCTCTGAGTTACTTTACCCATTTAAGGGAGATTAGATTTTCTTCAATATCAAAACCCTCCTGAAACACTGAACTATTTTTTTTCCTGTTTCTCTGTCTCTAGTCTCATCTCTCATATTTTAATTAAATCCTAAATTCAGTCTTTCTCAACTTTGTTGCATATCAGGATTATCTGCAGGAGCTTGTTAAAAAGACAGGGTCCAGGCCTTGTCCTGCCTCAATAAGGTGGTTTCCTTTATTAGTTCCCCAGGAAATTCTGACCTACACCAAAGTTTAGTGGCACAAGTTTCAGTTTTACAAAAGTAGCATCATATTTCTTATTCTGCGATACCCTTTTTCTCCCCATCTTTTTTGGTTTCTATAATATAGTGACAGTCTTCTTTTTACTTACTACAGTTGAATTCTTTTTTTTATTATTGGATGCATTAACATCAGATGCTCTTTATTAGAAGATGTTGTAATGACAGGTAAGTGATAATTTTATCAATTTATGCTGAACACTTCTTGGCTTAGGGACTTTATGTAACTATTATTCTTTCAAAAATATTTCATGTACCATGATTAAAAACAACTAGTAAACCATGAATACCAAGAGAATAATAGCTGGAGGTTTATAAATGTGTATTGTGGGGTACCAGTGATTTATTTTTGAGAGAGCCTGATTAAATGCATCTCTGTGGATTGTCATGGTTTATGGCAGAAGTGATGTGGTGATTTGTGTTAGAGTTTTAATAAGTTTAGAGTTGAAAATTTATTCTGCCTTCAGTTTATTCCCTTTGGCTGATAGTTAATGTTCAAGGCACTTAAAGAAACTACCATGGAAATTCCATTAAAAAAATAATAAAGCAAAGGATAAAAGGGTCAATGTCAGAGCTAGTTGTATTTCCTTCCTTATTTCTTATATCAAGGATTGAACCCAGGGGTGCCCTGTCACTGAGCCACATCCCAAGCCCTTTTTTAATTAAGAAATAGTGATTTTGAGACATGATGTCATCAAGTTGCTGGGCTCTAACTTGAGATCCTCCTGCCTCAGCCTCTAGGTTGCTGGGATTACAGGTCTAAACCACTATGCCAGGCTTGGGTGATTCTAATTTTTACCTAAAGATAAGAGAGCTCACATTTTTTAAGGCCCTGTCTCCAAGAAGGATTCAGTCCAAATAAGCACCTGATCTATCTCAGTGTTTTCGATTTTTTATTGTTGTATTATCTTATCCCTAATTGCTTGCCTCTGAAGTTCAAGACATTGTAGCATAGACCAAGTCTTTCTCCTTGCTTGTCCTGGAAATTTAAGGATCATACACACAAACAAGTGTTGGCACATATTTTCATTGTCAAGAAACTTAACTTTTGAAATTGCTCATTTGCTTAGCGCTCAGAGTGCCACAAATATGGATCCTCAAAGGTGAGTGGACTCTATGTCATGATACCTCAAACCCTTTATGATTTTAATGGGAAGAGAACTACATCCTCTGGGGGCTGCTGGGATGAATAACAGCAACCAGGCAGTACTTTGCAAAAAGAAGTTATACTTTGAGTGGAAGAGCCTGGACTTAAGGTCATTAGGTCCCAGAAAATTCTAACCTCTAAGGATTATGCTAACATTTAGACATCAGATTCTAGGATCTTGCTCTTTTGTCTTCTAGTATTGAAAGTCTGTCATCTTACTGATGAAGACATTGCATCAATTTTGTGATCAGAATGTCAGTTAAGTAGGTACCTAAAGGGAGGGGGTCATCCTTGTGCATTTTTTTTCTTTACCTATGACTTCTATATCAAGATGATTTATTTACCAATTATTGATTTGTCTCCCCAACAACAGTTCAGGGTATGATAGAAGAAGTTTATAAGTCCTGAAAAGCTAAACTCCCCAAATAATGAAAAACAGTGAAAGAACATAGACAAAAGCTTGCAACATTTTTTTTTTTTTAATAAAACAGATGTCAGCTACAGGGGGAGATAGATGAATCTAGGCTGATGAAGTTGTAGCCAAATAATTTTCCCCGATGACAATCTCCAGAGATGGTTGTTAAATGTACCAACTTGTAATTATCAAATTGCTGTGGGGTTTGGGAAATCTTTCTGGAACACGAGTCCCAGATGTTTGTGATATTCAGGCTGATTAGGTAAACTGTGGCCTGGAACAGTGGTTCTCCAAGAGGGTGGTCCCTGATCAGCTGCAACAGCATCACTTGGGAACTTGTGGGAAATACAAATTTCTGGGCCCCAACCAGACCTACTGAATCAGAGACTCTGGGGGTATCGGCCAGCAATCTGTGTTTTAACAAGCTTTCCTGGTGATTCTCACATACACTCAAGTTTAAGATCCACTAGCTTAGAGCATGCCTAGATGGATTAAGGCAGAGGATGTCTGTTCATCTGCCTGGTAGCATCTTGAAGCTTAAGTATCCTAGAAAACCCCAAAGGAGGAGGCAGGAGGGAAGAGGAGGAAATATAAACCATTGTCCAGTTGACAGTTTTCATAGCTATTGTCATGTGGGGGGCTCAGACCCAGGAAACAAGGTTCAGGGCTCCTCAGGTGGAAGAAGAAGCAAGACACAGTTAGGATAGCAGACATGCTTTATTCGGAGGTGGCAACAGCCTCCAGGCTCTAGCTTCTGCTATGGTCCACACCCAGTTCCAATTTAGCCCGTTAACCTCATTTTTCCCCTGAGTGTTTTCCATAGGCTCTTTTTATGTTTAGGCCAAACAAATAAGGCACATTGCCAACAGGTTACATAAGGGAGTGTGTGTGCTCACAAGTTTACATTTATGACCTCCAGTATGTACACTGACTCAGTGTTTCTAATCTTCACTGAGCATCACGTAGCTAAATCCAGGCCCTGGCTATACACCTAAAACAACATAGCCTGCCAGAAGCCCAGGATAGGGAGCCTAACTATAGCCATTCTGGGCCTGCCCCAACAGCTATCTTTTTCCTAACCCATTTTGTGTAAAATACCCAGCAAAGAGTCCAAGAGTCATTACTTCCAAAGTCAAAAAGGAGGGATTTCCTCAAAATACATGAGTTGATTATCTGGGAGGTCTTTAAGACAGGAGAGAACCACATTCTGTCATTCAGAGATTCCCTGCAGAAGAGCCAGCTCCTTGCTAAATCAGCTAAAGCAGAGTATGACACTGATAGTCCCTTCAGGCAACAGAGATACACAGGGAAAGGTTTCCTATTTGCTCACATTTAAATGTAATTTTACAACAAAGGGTCACCAGGCATTATAAGAGTTCTTGCTACATGACCAAGAAAGGCAAAGACAAACAGCAGAAAAATAAAATTATCCCAGGATATTCAAGGAAACAAAATTATTAAAGACTAATTTGTACATTTAGAGAAACTCAGAAAATTATTGTGTTCATAAACTAATAGCAGCAACTCCAAAAAAGAAATAGAGAAAAAAATCAAGCTCTTAAAAAGTTTTAAATGTTTTAGTAGAACTTTTAAAGAAATCAATAGAAGGGATGGAGGATAAAACAAGGCAACTCTCTAAGATCTGTTCTATTTAAAAGAAAAAAAATGGTGGAAGTAAAGAAAAGATAAGAGAATAAGGCCCAAAGTTCTAGGATATAGCTAGCAGAAATACCAAAGAAGATGAAATGGAGGGGGAGGACTTTTAACAAAATCAGAAATAATTCCCCTGTTATGCCTTCAAGTTGAAATGGCCTGCTGAATACTGTCAGCTAACCAAAGAAAATAAAATTCCCAGAGAGAAAGGCACACACACACACACACACACACACACACACACACACACACAAAACCAGCCAAACAGGCCACCACAGGGCTCCTCAGCACATTGGTTACAAGATGATAAAGCACTGCTTCTTATTTCTTTGGGAATTATTTTTTAATTTTAAAAATTTTAGTTGTTCTAATTAGTTGTACATGGCAGTAGAATGCATGTATACCTTTTGATAGATGATACATAAATGGAGTGCAATCTCTCAATTTTCTGATCATACTTATTGCAGGATCATATCAGTCATGCAGTCAAATGTGTACATGAGGTAATACTGTCTGTTTCACTCTACCATCATTCCTTCCCCCATACCCTGTTTTTTCCAAATTAGAATTATATAAGCATTAAAATTAGTGATCACATGTAAAGATAAAATGGAATGTTGATACAGAAGGGCTCAGAAATTACATATCTCAAACCTTTCCAGGAAAATTACTTGTAATTTCCCAGGTAATTACAAGGATCTGAGAAATAAAAAGTCACTGAGTAGTAATGTAGGTAGGGCTAGAGTACAGCTTGAGGTATGTCATGCAAGTACAGGTCTGGATCCTTCTTAAATTTTGTTATTTTATTCATCAGGAGATTTATCATCATTTTTAATTTTTTAATTGCATTATAAAATGTTATTTATTTTGAAATTGAGAGTTTTGGTCCTCTGTGAACTTTGGGCCAACATTCCTGTCTCTCTAACCCATCTCAGTCTTGAACTCGGTGAGCACTTGTTTCCTGTGGCTTCTCCAACAAATCAGGTAGCGTACATTCATTATTTTACAGGTCTAGGGTTTGTAAGACCAAGATCTAGGTAGCAACAGGGTCACACCCCTGTGGAGGCTCTGAAGGAGAATCCATTCTCTATCTCTTCTAGCCTCTGTTGGATCCAGGTGTTATTTAGCTTATAACTGCATCACTCTGATCTGTTTGTATCCAAGATCACATAGCATTCTCCTCTTCTGGCCACCTTTTCCTCTGTACGTCTGTCTGAAAAAATTCTTCCACTTCTCTCTTAGAAGAACACTTACCATTGGATATAGGTCTTCCTGCATAATCCATCATGAGCTCATCTCATCTCCTAATTTGCATGTAGAATTGCACTTCCATAAAGTCCATTTTTGTTTCTTTTCCTTTCTATTTTACAAATAAGGTTACATTCACAGGTTCTGGGGATTAGGACTTTTTTTTTTCTTCCTTTTTTTTTAAATGGGGGGAGGTAATTTAGCCCACTACAAATAGCAAATGGTGAATATACAGTAAGAAGAAACAGTGACAGATGCCTCTGCAGCTGACCAGTGATCAGCCAGACCCAACTGAAGCAGGAGAAGGTCTAGAAGACAGACCTTCAGGAAAAAGAGGCTTGGTAGACTTGGTAGGATGATTAAGGGAATAAGTGAGATTCATGTGAAAATATTTTTTAAAGGAATAAATCTGTATGCCTGGAACAATTGAAAGAGCAAAAGGTAAAAATACTTTTATATACTCCTTGACATGTCAGGAAGAAATGTTTACGTAATTCTGAAAATGTAAACAATATTTAATAATTGACCTTTTGGAATTAAACTATAGACAAAGACCAAGATATTATTAAATCTATTCCAAAAAGGTAACAGTGTCTATGGCAGAAGGTAGATGGTAAAAAGGGAAAGAGATAAAAAAAAGTAGTACATATGGACAATTATAGTCTCTTCTTACAAAGTATGAAATCAAGAAATATTTTCCATTACTAACAGAAGAAGAAATAAAAACTGCAAGTATTATATTAGAGTTCCAATGGTAACCATTATCAATAATCCAAATAGCAATGTATTGGGCACAGACTGGTCATATAAATGAGTTAATGCCTCATCCATCATAGTAAGAAGTCAATAAATAAAGTTTAAAACTAATAGATCAGGAAAAAATATTCTTTAGAGATATGATGGAATTCACAAGTGGAGTTTTTAAACGTCTCTTATGGGAGTAAGACTATTGCATATAATGTTAAGTTCTTTTCTTTGGTGTTTCAAATGTGTGCATTAACACATCAGTAATAATAAAATTGCCTGTAACAGTTTCTTCCATTTTGTGGTTTTGTAATGTCTTTTAATGAATCTTGAGATGTACTTAATGAATGGCATTATAAAAATTATTTATTTTAATCTTACATTGACTATTTCACTATTTCTTAAATTCTTTGGACCATTAAAGCTTCCTCCCCCCAGACATTTGCTGATAATTCAGTAAAATGCAATAAAATGAATTAGTATGCAATATATTCCAAATACCAACATAAATTTAAAATTATACTCATAGACATAAAACTTCCCTGTCAAATCATTATAAAAGTTTAAAAAGTTTTTCTTTCAATGTGTGTTCCTACCTCTTGTGCTTACTGGTAACATGAAATTTGTGGACTGGAACAATTTTGACATCCATTATTTGAGTAATGTCCTAGTTTTACCTTTTTTGTGTTTTGTTTTGTTTTGATAATCGCAATAGTGTTGTTTTTTAAATTTTTTCTGCCTCGCTTCCCTACCCAAAGGTCATCAAGACCCTCTGATTTATGGTGTTCTAAAAGCTCTACAGTTACATTTTCTGCATTTATGTATCAAGTACAAATCATTGTTGCATAGACTGGAAAGTAGGGTTTCAATTTCAAGTTCCATGACAGTGCCTTCTTGTCCTCTGCCCATCAACTGACAGGATCATCCTTTCCTACTACTTTTCCATACCATATGGACATGACATATTAATGGTCTTTGAATGCCTGGTGTGTTTCAGGACTCAGCACTCTGCATCAGTGCTCTGTTAATGTACTCTTTTATCAATAACATGTCAATTTGATGATAATAGCACTAAACTCAGTTGATGTTTTTGCAAGTATATCTTTGTCCTTTATTTCAAGTGCATCTTGCCTGATACATTAAGTAGTATTTTAAATTTTATTTTGTCTGTTTGTCTTTTATGTGGAATTCAAAAAACAGATGTACGAGTAGATAGATAAACAGATAAAACCCAGGAAAGCAACATTCTAAAAAAATTCCAACAGCCTGACATTTTTTGAACTTAACAATTTGAAAATTAAAAAAAAAATCATAAATGTCTTTTAAATTTTGTTATTAATCCAGGCTTTTTGTGAGTTAATATCTTTTAAGACACATGGTCATTAGAGACATAGGGAAGAGAGACTAATATCTTTACTATACCTGGAGAAAGATTTATGGCTGAGATCCCTGTACCAAAATATTAATATGATAAAAACATATAATTTATTTAATTTAAGTTTTACAAGAGAGAGCTTTCAGAAATGAAGACTTAAATAATAAAGCTGATGTGTATGAAGAATTGACAGACATGTGGCTGTTTGATTGGAGGATGAAAGGAATTGATCTAATGGTAATAAATGAGGGAGGGAGGGCTGCAAAGTCTGCTTGTTCAGATCCTTCTTGGTGTCTCTGCATGATAACCCTTTGCACTGGTTATAGGGCAGGATAAATGTCACATGAAGGTCTTCAGGGGAGAGAGGAGGAAGAAAGAGACTTTCCTCTTTCTGATGTGTCCTCAGTTTCCAAGGTGCCATCTTTGGGGGAGCATTTCTTGCAGCCCACCCGAGGGAAGTCTAAGGAAAGCAGTCCTAGGTGTTGGAAGGTTTGGGCTTGCAAGCACAGGAAGGTGTTACACCTTTCCTCGACCATAAGCAGGGTCATGGATAACATGCCTGTAACAAGAGTCAGGTTAGCAAGAGAAAAGCATGACAGATGTATGTAGACAAATTTATATAGGACAGAAGCCTTCAGAAAGAAATGCCCAATACCCAGGGATAGCCATCTATTCTTATGCTTAGGTTCGATGAAGAATGGGCAGGTGTAAGAAAGGTGATTGGGCAGAAGGGTATGATCTAATCTAACAACTGAAGGAGGAGATCTAGCAAAGACTTTCTCTTCAGATTTTTCTTCACCTTTCTGTGGAGCATCCCTTCCTCCCTGGTATGATGCAGGACCCTTTAGGATGAGGATCTTATGACTTTTCAGGAAAGGCGGACCAATAATTTCTTTCAGTTTTATGGATATTAGTTTTTTTCACAATTTCCCCATCACTGAAAATATTGTGTCCATCTATGTGCATGTGAAAAGAACAAAGTTTACATTACGTTGTTCTTTCTCCCAGGAGACATATTTTTAAGTCTGAGTGTTTAAATAAGGTTGGTTAGTTAAATAAAATCACCTTGTTCATTCCTGATTGAATATATGAGGAGAAATCTCAGCAATAAGAAACAATGTATGAATATTTTTTAAAAGAAAACAATTTCTGAATGATGAAAAGGACCATTTTCCCATGAAGACAGTGAGTGGAACTAGGAAAGGTAACCCTCTCTTCAGTTAATGCATTTCCGGAACTAAGGTGATTCCCAAACAAAAGGGTCTTTACAAAGGAGGGTGCACTTCAGAGAGACTCTTTTCAAAGGGACTCCTATTTAGTTCAACAGGCTGCTTCAAATGCAATGCATTTTAAAGCTCTGGAAGGAACGATACTACTCTCCCTAGACTGCAAAGGAAGACAATGTTAGTATTATTGTGATGGCTTTGGTAACACAGGTTGGTCTGTAGCATCTTTGAACTACCAGGCTCTCATGATTTTTGGAGATGAGCTTACGGTATTTAGATGTCAGGAGAGGAAATATGAGATTCTGTTTCTTCTCCCCTGTGTACCATCCCTGACATACCTTTGCTTTGACCCTGTACCAGCACCCCAAGTCTACCCCTAAGCCCTCCTAACTGCTCTCCTAACTTCTTAAACTATGCCTTCATCCTCTCCCTATTTTTTGTTGTTGTTCTTGCCATATGTTTGCATTTAATCCCAGACTTGGTAGCCCCCCCATCCCTTATCTGTGGTTTGAGTTCTGTGATCTCAGTTATTGGCTGTCAACTGTTGTGTGAAAATACAGAACAGTAACATATTTTGAGAGACAGAATATTCACACTATTTTTCACTGTAATTGTTTTATTTTGTCATTGTTGATCTCTTACTGTACCTAATTTGTAAATTTAACTTTACTATGAGCATGCATGCCTAGACAACAAAAACAGTATATATAAGGTTTAGTACCAGCTACAATTTCAGGCATCTCCTGGGGTTTTGGAACATATCCCTGTGGATAAAGGGTGATCACTCAAGTATTCTACTGGATTCTGGGCCTTTTTCCTCTTGAATTCTCCATGTTTACTCTCTGCTGCAGTTTCCTGCTTGCCCATCCCATTCTTGTGACTTATTGAACAGGGACCAAGTGCTCTCTTCTGCTCAGCTTCAAGGGGGAGCCCTCTAACTCTACTCCAAGTTACCACAGGAGAGAAACTTTTGCAAAGTTTTGATTTTCACCCCCCAATGTTCAGTTAAGAGGTAAAAATTTCAGAACAATTTAGGGGACTTATTTTCTTATAAACACTTCAATTTTAAAACCCCATACTACCTGGAAGAACTAGGTGACAGATTTGCCATGGAATGTAAATCACCACAGTTTTATTGTATCATGTAACCTGTTGAAACTTCTGAATATCTTAGGACAGATGGTGCCCTGTTAAGCTCAAGGAAGCTGCAACAAGAGACCAGACTGATTCCCAGTTTGTCAGATGTTTCTAAAAACATGTTGTATGTCATAATGAAAAACAGACCTACACTACCCGTACTTCAAGAGAGAAAATAATCTTAGACTCTAACATTTAAGGAAAGAATTGAAAATTGTTTGAGAAGTTCAATGTACATAACCTGTCAATTTGAATGAGTTGTATAATCTTACTTGTTCCTCTCACAACTGCTTTGGAAAGCAGTTTTACATGTTATTCAACTCTGACTACAGTAATATGTTTATCCAGAACCCCACATGATTTATTTTGAACATGAAGATAAAACACTCTTAGTTCTCTCAGGGTATCCTAGTTTGAGTCTCAGTGTCCTAGCCACAGGCATATATGATAAAGATTAGTGTTAATAATGTGAGTGTTTGTTCTTGAGTCTTGGGAAGACTCTATCATTCTTTCTGAATCCTTACAAAATTTAGGTTGTATGCATTCTAATGTTGGGTATATTTTCTGTAAATGATTGTAGTGTTCAGAGACATTCCTGAGGTAATCCTTGCTCTTAGGCATTAGGCAAATAGTTATCCACAGTCCTCATTCCCAAACCATGGGAAGCCTTTAAGGTTATACTGTGCCATACATTTAGGGCAATAGATAATTTAAAAATATATTTTGTACACATGTGCCTTTACAGCTTAAGCAAGGCATTTGGGTGGGATGAAACAGTAGGAATACATGGCAGCGATCCAGGGCAGGTGATCCCCCTCCAGCTCCTAACCTACCCAGGAGTGGCCCATTCTCTTGGGCTTGATCTCCATCTGGTTTAAGGACCCAGCATTGAAGACCCAAACTGTGCTGCCTCAGACGAGGTGATCATGCACAACAGGTGTGTCTAGGGCAGCACGAGCTTGCATATCAGGTGCAGCTTCGCTATCTCTGACTTCTCCTTAGGCAGTGCCGCCTTCTTGGCCCTGCGTAGGTGCCTCAGCAGCCATTGTTGCTTTCCATAAAGGACACGATTCTGTCCCAGAGCTGTTTCGCCATGCAGCAAGACTGCACCAGCAGTTCAGAGATACATCCAGCCAGTGGTCCAGGTCCACACAAAGGTAGGAAGACACTTGCGGGAAGACACGCTGCTGCTTCTACTCCACTGTCTTCTCATTGACTTCTCGGAAAGGCTACAAAATGTTTAAATGATTTACTTTCAGGACATGTTGCTAGACTGACATAAGAGCACAGAAAACACAGGTTTGCAAACTTCTGTCCTGGTTGGAGGAAGTAGCAGACTAGGCTTTGCTGATTTGGGGAGGCAACAAAGGAAGGTGTACTTAGACTCAGTGTCCTTTGTGTAAGATCCACACACCTGAGTCAGAAGAAGCTATTTTAATTGATCAAGGAATGTGGTGGGTGTGTCCTTAAAGCTTTTTAGACTGGGAGAAAACATGAAGGGATTAAGTATGTGGAAAGAAAACAGGAGTGGAGGATAAGGGGAAAGTTATGTATATTTGAAATAGAATAGGAACTCTCACAAACAAACAAAATGTCTTTCTGTTGTGAAATTTAATAATATAGGCATACTTCTAATGTTCTTGCAGTCAGAAAACACCTTCTCCGTGGCTTCTTGATACTTTCATTAATTTGTCAAAATTCAGCAGAGCACAAGACCTCATTCTTCTTACCGCTGTGTTAAACTGCATCAGGTTATAGTGGTTGGGGATTTTGAAATCCTTGGAGTAGTGAACTTCTTATTTTATAAAAAAAGAAATCAGAAACTCAGTTAAGGGTAAATAATACTTTGGCTTTGTGACATCGTGCGTGTAGATTTTGCTCTTGGGTGTACATGGAAGGAGAAAGCACAAGGAGAAGACAGCAAAGGGAGGGGAGGTTTTGTGACTTGCTCAATATTTCAAAGCTACTAAGGGAGTAGAATAAGATTCTGAACCCAGATCAGTCTCCTATTGAGGTCCCTACTCATAACCACAAAATGCTATATATCCTGTGATTTTAACAACTTTACCAAAATACCTGAAATTAGCCCACTTTGAAAATACATAGGAACCCAACAAGCACCCATTAGTCCTCATTTAAGAAGCCATTTAAAATGCTCTGGTGCCCAAGTGCTAGGATGATTATTGCCATACATGTTCATAATATGCATTTTTTAACAAATGATAGGAAAAACACTCCCAGTTTTTGAAACCAGCTTGATTCCTGGTTCTCCATTAGCCATTAGCAACATAATAAATAATGTTAATTATAATTGAATCAATTATAGAATTATTGACTAGTTTGGGTAATGACAAGGTTAGAATTACTGGGTGTGGGAAGTCTGAATTCACTTGACTGGGAGCTCCTGGAGGGCAGGGATGTTGGTTTTCACATTAATGGTTATCAAAGTTTTAAGAAGGAGCAATTGTCAGCAGACATTGATTTACCTTAAAAAATTTCCTGAGTTGCATACTTATTATGATAAATTCAAATAGCATTCCCTTTTTTATGGTATTCAGTGGATTAATAAAATTGTTGCAGGGTTCCCAGTGAGGAGAGATATTCATGGGTTCTATTCCATATGCACCTTCAGCAAAATGTGTCCTGAAAGTCTGAGTGTTCCCCAGCTAATACTGTCATCCAAATGCCTGTAGAATCAACTGCAGCATGGCATGAAATGCTTTAAATATAAGTCATTAAGCAAAACATATTCCAATATTTTGACTTTTTGTGCAGTCTTCACAGACAATGATGGAGTAGAAAAGATGTTACTCCATTTTAAAATAAGAAATTCTAGGAGATGTTCTACAAAAT
>JAJEJO010004776.1:127357-297646 GCA_020662805.1 Glaucomys volans
GAGTAACATCTTGTCTTGGCATGTGTGTTTTATTGACTAACTCCATGTACCATTTGTAGGATGTACAGGTGAATATGACAATGATAATGTGTTTGACAGTACATAGACTGTTGTCCTTCTTGGTTGAAAATGCTACTGGGGGTGTGATTAGATGCAGATATAAATATGTTTGAAAGAAATCTTTGTGATAGCATTTTCTACTTCAAACAGATGTTGCATACTTTTTTATGGATCAGTGACTGCTCATAAATACCAGAACATCCACCATGTTAGCATATCACATTGTATTCAGAAGCACATTTTGTTCCTGAGAGACCGCAAGCAGAGTAGATAAGAGTTAAAACACCAGAGATTTTTTTGTCTAATAAATCAGTTAAGCTATTTCTGCATAGCAAACCATCATAGACATCTGTGGCTCACAACAACTGTTGATATAATACATATTTTGTTGGGTCAGCTGGGTAGTTCTTCTGGAATAGACCAGGAGGCTTGTCTCTCTCCTGTATCAGTGATCAGCTGGTATTGACAGGGTGGCTTGTCTATGATAGTCTTGGCTAGAAAGATGGGGACTTTCTCCAGGTGACCTCCCCCACCCCAGCAGGATAGTTTAGGATTGTTAACATGGGGGGGCCCCATGAAGACTGAAGGCTTCCAAGAGTGATAGTCCAGATGTATAGGTTCTGTCTAGTAAGTCCTTGACTGGAGACAGTGCAGAGTCCGAACATTCTGTTGGTCAAAACACATCATAGAGCCATAGGATTTTCAAGAAGTAGAAAAATTCTCCTTTTAAAAGGGAAGAGACTGTAACCAGTTTTACAATTTCCCACAGCTAATGTTATCATTCTTAACCTGCTTCCTCATCCTCAAATAATGTCATTTAATTGTAATCCTAACAGCCAACACGTATAGAGCTCACACTGTGTGCCAGATACTATGCTTATGCTGTGCATGAATTTACTCAATTAATTTTCACAGTAACAATGAAAGATGGTCCTTAATTTTCTTCACCTTATAGATGAGGAGGCTACTTCACAGAGGGGGCAACTATTTTACAAGATAATAAAATCTCCAAAAGATGATTTCCCTGGTCAAATAAATGTGGAAAATGCAAAATTAAGCAATGACTAAGCATCCTGTACCTATCTACCTTATAAAATTTCTCTAAGTTTGGAATGTATTCGTATACATTGTGAGTTCTACAGAAGGGAAGGGTGTAAGCCACACTTTCCAGATTTTGAATCTAGAAACCCTTCTTTTTATGGATGATCTTAACATCTTATATAACAGTAGCAGTGTGTGGAGAACAGCTTCGAAAATAGGTATTGTTGAACTTAGGCTCTGAATGGTAAGCCAAATTGCCCTGATATTATAGAAAATGTACCTCTGTTGCTGAGAATATAAAGACATATGTGAAACACATAACCTCTCAGTTTGCTTGTCTGCACCCCATAAAAATGACCTTATGTTTGTGAAAAAATTAACCAGTCAGCGCTACGAATCCCCCTAGGTTTTGAGTCAAGTTTATTTGTATTGTGATCTTCTGTTCCTCTTCTTCATTTTTTTTTTTTTTTTTTTTTTTACCAACCCCTCTTCTGTTTGTACCAGCGTCCCTCTGAGCAGTAACACAGTGTTAACTGTGCTGACAGTTGGCAAATAGTACCGTGGCATAGCAATAAGATACGGAGAGAAAATTATACCTGTGTCAAATTGCTTCTGAATCATTTACCTCAAGATAGTCAAATTAGAAAGACCACCTCTGAGACATACAAATGAGGTGGTAGCCTGGGGAAAGGTATCTCTAGCTCTGTAGTGTTCTGTATCTACTGTTTAATTTTACTCTTTCCAGAGTAACAGCCCTGAGAAGGGGAATTCTGTAATTAAGATTAGGCTAGATCTGAGAATCTAAATACCCAGGCAGAGGAGGAAAGATCTTAGCATGCAGAGCTTCATTTAGAATGAAGTGTGTTTTTGTGTCTATGTACATGTGTGGACACTACTGCATAATAATTATACATAATAGTGTGTTGCATATTCATACCTTCATATAACATAATTTGATCAATTCCATGCCCAGTACCTCCCCATACCCTCCACCCCTTTTTCCTCAGCTCCCTCCCCTGATCTCTTTCCTCTACTGTCCAACCTTCTATTTTCCTGAGACCCCTTCTTTTCCTTTTTTTCTCTTTAACTTCCATATATGAGAAAATATATGACCCTTGGCTTTCTGAGTCTGGTTTATTTCTCTTAATATGATCCTCCCCAGTTCAATTCATTTTTCTGCAAATGTCAAAATTTTGTTCTTCTTTGTGGCCAAATAAAAGTTCATTGTGTATATATACCACATTTTCTTCTTCCATTCATCTGTTGGTAGACACCTAGACTGGTTCCATGATGTGGCTGTTGTGAATTTTGCTGCTATAAACATAGGTATGCATGCATGTATAGCCACTTATAATTTGCCGATTTGCTTAAGAGACAGGGCACATTAATCTAACCCATGCACTTATTGATCTCTCCAGGAGTTTGTAAAAGAACAGATAATGACCTAATATTAACTGAATAAATGTCAGTATTTTATTTAATCCTTATAACATCACAATGAGATAGCTATATTTATCTTCATTTTTATAGATTAGGATTTGGAGATTGAAGGTGGTAAAGTGAATTGGTCACTGTTACCCAGGGAATAAGTGGGAAGTAGGATTTGAACCTGAATCTGCCTACCTAGAAGACCTAGCACTTAAGTAGGTAGAATAGCAAGAGAAATACAGCATTTTCATTATTCACAGCACTGAACTGCCTACTTCTTATGTCTGTGATGGAGTGTCCAGGGTCCCTGGATGCCTGGAGCTGAACTGTGGCCTTAGGTGTCCCTTCTTACCTTCAGACATTTCGCACATGCCACCTTCTGAGTGAGGAGCTCATTGGTGAGAGGAATGACAGATGGGTGAATGAAGGAAGTGCTGTTGCTCAGAGGAGTGGAGAGGGTCCTTGACTTGAAACCATCCTGACGCAACTCCACAGAGATTTAGAAAAGCCCTTTACTTGACTGGTAGGAACTCACAAAACTCTAAAAGCTGGGAAATCTGCTGGGAGGCATTCCCACAGAAAAACTCCTTATTTCACACACACACACAAAAAACATCGATTTCTGTATTTCAGCCTGGAGGTGAGGTGGAGTTGGAAATTCAGAGGATTTTGAGTAAAATTTGAGCCCAGCAGCAGCCACAGCAGGGACCTGTCAAGGTCATTCAAAGACATGCAGGAAGCCCAGCAAGAGGCAGGGTTCCTATATAATCTGTGATTAATCACTTACAGGTGACCACAGTTGTGTGCGTGTGTTGGTTGGATCAACTAGCTATTAAATACTTATACACACAATACGTACATAATGATATCACCAAAATATATTTGAATATGCCTCAAAGTTAACCCAAGCAGAGTTGACACCTGCTTATCTTTCCATATTATAGGATAGACCAAACTTCATAGTTTAGGAGGATGAGATATTGGAAAGAATGCTTCCTGACCAAAGCGAGGTAGCTAATTGACTTGATGACAGCCACATGTTTAGCAGGCTGCTTGGCCATAGCAACCAAAGGCTAGACATGCTTCTCTCTTTCCATTTTGCTAGAATGAGATTTACCAATAAATCTGCATGTAAGAGACTGGTTTTACATATACTCCAAATCTTTCTAAACTAATTTTTTGGGGGTGAGGATGAGTTTCAAGGTTTCGGATAGGGATAGAAGTTGGTGAAATTACTAAGCTCTGCAACAACTCTTTGCCACTTGTTTTTGGTGTTTTTATTAGTAATTCAAAAGTATCCTGGTGAAGTTAGTGGAAGCACCACCACGTTGCACAAGATTCTGTGAAGGTCACATAAGCAGACCTGTTTGATCATACATAGCCTTGGTTGAAGAAGAAGGGTAACAATTGCCACCACTAGTTCTTTCAAAATGTAACATAATAATAATCATATCTAATGTATTCACATCTCTCCATGTGTCAGATTCTGTTAAACACTTTATATCCCTTATCTCATTTAGTGCACACATCTTCAGAATTGGCATTCATTATTTTTCTTTAACCCATGGGGAAGCTGAGGTTTACAGAGATGGATAAATAGGCCAAGGTCATACCGTTTGTAAGTGACAGCTGGTCCATGATTTAAACCCAAGCCATCCATGGCCAAAATCTGTGCTGTTCTTCACAGAACTAAACTATCTCCCATTTACAAAATACTTTCACATAAATTACTCCATCTAATCCTTACAATCACTCAGCTGGATCAGAAAGATCAGAGGTTTACAGAAAAGAATGACTAGAATTGGAAGTTTGATATTTTCCCCCAAGATAACATAGCTTCAGGTTTTTTAGTTGAAACCTAAAAACTTTGAAAAAGAATACATTCCTGTGTTTCTTCCAGTTGTTCACATTTCTTTCTTCTGATAATAGGTAGAAGACACAAATGTCTTTTATCAGCATAGAATTTTCCAGATATAGTCTCTGCTGCTGAATAAATGTTTAATTGTAAGCAAATTCTTAGCCTGCATGAGCCTTTGTTTCTTCATCTCTGAAGTAAGGATTTTAACTCTAGCTGCCTCACAGGACATGGCAAGGTTTACATTAAGATGGGCACAAGTATGTCTGACCAAGTGCTCATATCATAGGTACACAGTGTATAAATTCTGGCTTTCCTTATGTCCATTCCTTTTAACTCAAATGGGGTGGTTTCAGGACAAATAAAATAAAGCTCAGCTTAGTTAATCAAATAAAAGGTGTGCTATCTTGACAGCTGGTACCAAAATTCATCTTAGGATAGGAACTTTGTCCAGATATCTTAATATGCCATTGTGGAAGGCACAATTCTAAGGGCATAGAAACCAGCAGGAGACCCAGCTATAAAAAGAAGAGGTTAATCTGTTCTGGATAGGATAATTATAGGAATTTATGTTTCACTCCCAAAAAGGGAGGAGACACGAGAAGGATGGAGAAGGTGAGGGCAGGGAGAAGAACTGAAGAATAGGTAAGGTGAGGATACAGAAGCTTCCTGTCTATACAGGCAGAACTCCTGTGTGGAAGTTTATGGAAGGACATCTTAAAAAAGGGAACACTTGTTCAATTCAAAACTGATCATTTGAATGATTTAAGCTCTACTACAAAATCCAGTTTTGATGAGGTCTATCATACTTCTGAGTGCTGGCTGCTAACCTGTTTTATATCCTATCTGGACTACCAGGAGGAGAAACAGGAATACAGGCTGGAAGCATAAGAGACGCCAAGAATGTGACTCCTCACATTCTCAGAGACTCCTCGCCTTCTCAGAAATCTGGGCTACTTGAGGGTCCAGGGAAATTTCAGAGGATCTCAGGAAATACACAGGCCTAGCTGATGTGCAGATTATGAATTTCCCTGGAAGACCACCTAAATTCAAGGGACCAAAAGGTGACTTCAGTTTCAACTTGGTTTAGATACATTTGGTGGAGACAAACTAAAGACAATAAGAGGATTAAGAATTAAGGAGGTTAGGGAGTTTTAGGCATGTTTGAAACTTATCTGTGGACGTTTATGTAGAAACGGGCAAACAACAACAAAGAAGTCCTCTCCATTCAATGGTGGCATGGTTTGAACCAGCCAGGAGCTTACTGTGGCATAAGTCATTTCTTGAATCTTATTTAATATTTTTTAAAAGGGAGGTTCTAGTTCCACAGCAAATTTAGGCTAAAATACCTCCAGTTCTCACACAAGCATACCTGCTTCACCATCAACAGCTCAGGCCATTGCAGTTTTTTTTCTTGTTATAGCAGAAGGATCTACATTGACACATTGACATCACCCTAAGTCCATCATCTGCAGTAGTGTTCACTCGATGACTCTTCTGCTTTAATTTTGCTTATACTTGAAACATAATAACTATACATATTTCTGCAGCACAGTGTGGTATTTCAGTCAATGTATGAACTACACAAGAATAAAATCAGGATATTTAGCATATCCATCACCTCATGTATTTATTATCTCTTAATCGTAAGAGCATTCAGATCCTTCTAACTATTTTGAAGAATCATCGGCAGAGGTAGAAAGAGAGTGGTCAATGGGTACAATGCTACAGTTAGAAAAGAGGAATAAGTCTCATTGAATCTTCTTGGTTTGCAGTATACAAACATCTGTCACTTGCTAGGCCCCTAGAGTCATCTGCACCTGCAGTGTCATGACAGGTCCATCTGAGCAAATGACGATAGGTAAGATGTGAACAGCCACATTTAAAACACAGCCATCTCCCAGACAGGTGCTCTGCCTCACTAATGCCCTTCTTTTTACTATACACTGTGCTAATGAGAAGGTCCTATATATAAAAATATAAACATACATGCTTGTTTTGCAATAATGACAGCAATATTGAAAGCCCAGCTATTAGTATAGTAAGGGATCACAAAGGATGCTTTAGGCTTTAAAGGAAAGAGAAACATAATTACAACTTTGTCCTCAGGATCTGCTTTTCATTAAATATCAGTCTGAAATAAATCAATTCCATCATACTCTTTTGCCCCTGGACTGGTTTTTACAAAATCCATAATAATCTTATAACACTTGGTAGTTTCACCAACTGAACTACAAACAGGTGTTTATCCTCCTTTCCAAATGCTGCCTTTAACATAGGTGCAGATTTAAGAGTTTAATGTGATTTTATGTTTTCCTATTATGAGTAAGGATCATCCAATTACACACCTTCTCCCTCAATCTTCCTTAGGCACATAGAAGAAATATTTTATTCACTAGTAGTTTGGTTCAGGCCTCTTGAGAACCATCCCCTTTCATGTGTTAATTCTGACTGATGCCACATTAAAGGGCTCAGGGGCCTGGCTCTGCAGTTGCTATGACCACTAATGCCTTGCGTTGCTAAAAACCACACTTAACTTCAGTTCTGATGCCTTCATCTTCCAATTATTCCCTAGCAAGCTTCCCTGCATGGGTGGGATTTCAGAAGCTGAGGTGCCTGATTAGAACTGGTTGTAACACACGTGCACATACACATGTATACAACTTGGGGGGAGGGTCAGCATTTATGCAGAATCCACTGGGATGTGATGCTGTGCTTAAAACATCATGTACAACCATTGAAATGAAAAGTTGGACCCCATTTATGGTAAAATAAAAAATATAAAAATTATTAAGAAATTTTTATATTTTATAAGAAATATAAAATAAAAAAATAAATAAAAATTTGTGGTAAAATAAAAATATAATAAAGGAACAAAAAGAAGTCTTATTTTGGATTTTTAAATTTTTTTTATTTCTGCAGACTGCATTTTGATTCATTGCACACAAATGGGGTGCAACTTTTTGTTTCTAAGGTTGTGCATGACTAGATTCAAACCATTGGGTAATGATACATGTACATAGGGTAATGATGTCTGTCTCATTCCACCATCTTTCAAACCCTGCCCCCTTCTCCCTCTCATTTTCCTCTACATAAAGTTCCTCCATTCTTCTCTCACCCCCCACCCCACCACCCCCATTATGGATCATCATTCACTTACCAGGGAAAACATTCGGTCTTTGGTTTTTTGGGATTGGCTTATTTCACTTAGCATGATATTCTCTAATTCCATCCATTTATCTTCAAATGTCATAATATATTATTCTTCTTTATCATGAGCTTGTTTCTTCAAGGTGAACCTTTACCAAATGATATGTTTTGACATCCAAACCATTAGGAAGCACTGCATATATGATTTTCTATAAACAGTCTATAATTCTGACTGAGCAAGTTTTATAATTTGGATCATTAATATCCCATGAAAAGGTCTTGTGTTAGGAAATACAGGAATGTTCAGAGGGGAAATGATTAGATAATGAAACCTATAACCTCACTGATGTATCAATATCAATACCTTTGATTGATTAATAATTTGAATGGGCTGCTAGGTGGTAACTATTGGCAAGTGGGGCACAGCTAGAGGAAGTAGGATGCCTTGGTGTGGTCTGGACTATATGTTGTCCCTGGCTTTTTCTCTTGTTCTGCTTCCTGGTCACCATGAGCTGAGCAGCTTTCCTGCCTCAAGTCCTTCTGCCATGATGTCCTGCATCATCTCAGGCCCAGAGCAATGGAGTTGGCCAACCATTGACTGAACTTCTGAAACCATGGGTTAAAATAAACTATTCTTCCTCTAATTTGTTCTTATCAGCTATTTGGCTACAAAAACTAAACAATGACTAACACATGAGCCAATCAAGAATATTCGACAGTTTTTCTCCACCACTTTCCTGACTCCACCAAAAGTCCAGGAACTATAGTTTGTCACAATTAAGAAAATACAAATGGAAAACAATTTCATAAATATGAAATATATCACTATTTAAAAAAAAAAAAAGAAAGAAAACTTATGGTCATGGAAAGGCATAAACAGAACTTCCTTGTTTTAGAAGGGATGTAGGATAAATAATACTATTCAAATTGCCTGAATCTGAAGGAGAGTGCAAAGATGCCTGCTGAAGGCAGCCAGAGGTCACCCTGATGTATGGACACTGTACCTCTAATTGTATCATGAAAACTCAGCATGTTTTCGCTGGTTACATGAGGGTACACTTGAATTGTTCGCTGTTGTGTGTATTTATGTCCCCTTTTGATTGGAAGTTCGCTTTATTCTTCTTTTTCTCTTGTTTTCTGAATCTCTCTGGTCCAGGGAAAGTATGCTTCTTTCTCATGGTCAGAACCCATGAGATTTTCAAGGTTTTTCAATGGATTTTGTGACTGATTTTTAACTCTTCTTTTAGCTGTAGGTCTTGGCATGATGAACTTGACTAAAAGTATTTCCACTTTTTCTAACTCTAGGTGTGTATCTCTAAAATCTTAGGCTTGTGTAATCCTGGTTTCTAGAGGAAGCCACCCGCATAACAATCAGTAATTGTTTTTCTGTTGGTATCACTGAACAATTCCTATCTAATGGGTTTGGTTGCGGCAGGATCCAGAATAAGTTGCCAAAAATGAGAGCTAAAAATTTGAGAGCATCATTGGAACATTCAAAATTTGGCATGTTAGTAAAAATGTTAATACCAAAACTTAACCTTTGCCAAAGAAGGACCCTAAAACATAGTTAGACAAAATAAATCAGCCTTACCATAGATTATCATTTTATTTTTAAAAAGAGTTTTAACCACCAAAAACGTAAAAGGAATATGTTCTCAACAAAGTTCATTTTTATGAAAATAAAACAGTATTTGAATATATTTGTCTTATAAACAAAACACCAATGTTCAAGACATCAGAGACTAGTGAAAACATCTTCTATAGACAAAAGAAGAAGTAACAGAAGGTGTGGGATGCAAAGAAAGAGGTCTAAAGTAAGGAGGGGCATACCAGCACCAGCACCATGATGGGAAACTGTTCGAGAATGGGCATTGAGTTGAAAGATGGAAGCTGCAGAGCCAGGCAAGATGTTTAGCATTTGGAATGGAGGGTGGGTGGGAGAGTATAGAGGAAAAAAACAGCAGGAATGGTGAGAATATTGCTGCAACACAAATTGATAAAGTGATGTAGAAAGTCCTAGGACTCAGTGTATAGCTATATTCTCAATTGGAGAAAAAAGATGTGTGTGGGGGGGAGTACGTTACTTAAAAGACAGAAATTATTGCCCAACTGCTCCAGAGGATCAATATGTATGCAGAGCTATGTGCAAACTGACCAGTGTCTTTTAGAGTCCTTTACAGGCTTTATGACTAAAAATGACCTGTGAATGCTTACATGAGACATTCTTTTTTCTTATAACCTTGGATTTTATTAAGTATGGGATAAAAATTCCTAGTCGGGTATTATTAACGGCAACATTCATTGGTGCATTGGGTCCACGGTATGGATGGCTAATTGTGATGAATGCCACCATGATATGATTACGGAAAAAATGCCAAGCTGAATGGCACTAGCTTGCTCACAAAGAATAAAATTAAGCAAGGAACTTTTCTTACATAAATTAATGTTGGAAAATGAAACCAGCTCATAACTCATTAAAATTCACTGTAGAAAACTAGTATTTTCATTTGGGTTGCAGATAAATTTATTTTCATACACAGAATTGTGTAGCTGGTGGAAATTTTTTTAACATAGAAAAGAAGTAAACAATTTTAGCAATGCAGCATAATCACAATCTCACTAAACACAGAAGGATCAATATGGCAAATTACAAGTATTGTATGTTTCTTTATAGTTTTTCATTATTTTTATCTAAATCTGAAGAGAAAAAAAATTCTTTTTAAAAGATGCTTTTACTTCAACCTTCACTTTTACTCTCTTACATAAATTACAACAATCACACTCTCAATTATTTTTACCTTATCAACAAAAGACATTTGGTGAGAAAAGAAAAGAAAAAAGCCAACTAAACTTCCAAATTAATCCATTCTGAATGTTCTTTTTCAAATCTTAATTTGTATTTTGGATTCTGAGAAAGAAGCAAACCCAAAATGACTACAAATGGTAACTGTAAGAGTTTTTAATTTTAAAATTGGATTAGGACCAAGAAGGAGCAAGATCTGTGGAGAAGAAAAGCAAGGTTTGTGGTTAGGAGATCACTCAATGTTTTAGAAGTTGATTGACAATGTCTGAATTCAATGTAGAGCATTATTTTTCTTTTCAATATGCAGGATTATGAAATGGAAGTTTTAAAATTCACCTCAGCTGCCCTTTCTGAAATTATTTTTATGTTTCATCAATGTCTTTCATGTAGCTTTTTTATAAGATATCTCTTTTGGTAGAACATTCTTTTCCTTTCCAATGATCAATTTGTTTGCAATACTTTAAAGTATATGTATTCTCTAAGTTTAAGTTGGCAAGATAGTTGTTATGTGAGGCAGGCAGGAAGACATGAAGCTCCAGTACAACTAATAATTCACTTTATTAATGCTTGTCTTCAAGTGGGCACAAGAAACGCATCAAAAAGGCAGAAATTCACATGTTGTGCTCACCTAAGGTCTTGAAGCCCAGACAAGAGAGAACTTGGCAGGGAAGTTATCACTCAGTTCAGCTCTTTCAACTTAAAAAATAATGATTTTGTCTGATGGCCAAAACCTAGAAGAGCCAAAGATCTATTTATTCAAAGCTCAAGGGCAAGTATTTCCAGAAAACTCAGCAGCTTAAATAGTGCTTAAGAGTTTACATTTAATTAAATTGGATCCAGGTAATCAGGGTCTGGGTTTGAGCTTATGATGCTGTTGATGCTGCTGATAGTCCCTGAAGGCAAAGCGCCATTAAAATTCAGCAGATCTTAACAGCTGCTGAATACCATGAGGCTGAGAATTTGATCATACATCGGGTTGGGAATTTTCACCTCTGGGTAAAGACAGGCCAGAATTCTGTGGGTATTCTCAGTGGTGACCAGGATTCCGCAGGCAGAAACCTTGGACTCTTGAAGCACGCAGCATGGAGGGTCTTCAGTGAACCCCCTACTTGGTGTGTACAGAACAGAAGCATGTGCCTTAGGGAACCCCAGTGAAGCAGTGCAAAGGCTTAAGATATGTGTGTTTAAAAGAACATAAAATTGTATAAGCTCTCCTTAATTCTCTACAGTAAAGGTGGACTTAACAGTCCTTCCCTATAAAACATTGCTTCATTCCAGGAGTCTTGCTGATACAGTTAGGTAGTAATTTCAAAACTTAAAGGCTGTTGCCCTTTAGTAGAATTGTGTTGCCTTATATTTTTTCTTTTCTTTTTTTGGGGGGATGGTGGATACTGAAAGTGAACCCAAGGGAGCTTTACCACTGGGCTTCATCCCCAGACATTGTTACAATTTATTTATTTATTTTTCTTATTTGAATACAGAGTCTCACTAAGTTGCCAAGGCTGGCTTCAAACTTGTGATACTCTTGCCTTAGCCTCCCAAGTTGCTGGAATTATAGGTGTGCACCACTGTTCCTGACTCTTAAGAATACTTAATGCCATTTAAATATGAATGCCTATTTCTGGGAGAGATTTTCCAGCATTTCCAGATGTTTGTAGATGTGTTTACTGCTTTCTCAACATCAAAAGCCCCAAGTCCAGGAAGATCTTTTTATGAAAATCTTAGGCAACTCTGTTCACTAATAGTGAAATAGAAAATGTCTCAACACAAATGATGTGTTGGAAAGAAAGTAGGAGGATATTATCTCCAAATCTTTTACCTTATAACAGTGGAGAAGGAAAAAGACATTTTAAAGAGTTTGAAATAGAAAAGCAGTTAGTGCCTACCCAAGCACTTCCTTTTTGTAATTAAGACAGTAGTACTGTTATAAATTGAGTTAGTAGATGTGCATGCTCAGTAGTACTATAGTTGTATATAATTGCAGAGAATATCATTCATATATTACAGTTCAGGAAGCTGAACTTGATGAGTTTGGACAAAATCAAATTTAAGTTAAATATCTAGTAGACAATGTTAATAAAATATACAGAAGAATTTTTCCAGTATCTGCCATGTAAAAACTGGTTTTCTTTGTGATGAGCATAATTGGATATATTTAGTATCTGCAAACCAAAGAAGTACCAAGGAGATCCACAAAAGACCTGGACCCATACCTATGACACAGCAAGAAGAAACGTCTCCTATGGTTAAGAGAGTAGTAGATATTTTCATATTTGGTATAAATTACCTAACTGATTCTTGAGAAGGGTGTTAGATACAAGAGAAACAGATGAACACTGTTAAAGATTTAGAAATCATGGACTAATTCTTGAGAAATTCCACAAAGTAATGGATCACAACTGCTGTGAAATATCAAGGGCAAAAGTATAAAAATATTAGGGTAAATGAAGGGCAAAGAGATGAGTTATCAGGTGAAGAGAGAGATGCAGAATGTGGAGGGGCTCATGAGCTCCTGGCCCTTTAGTTTGCAAGGTGAGTTCCACCCGAGTCATGAACTGTCATGAATCAGGGATCAGGGCAGATTCTATAGCAATCAAATGACATGAATTGGGATATATTTTATAAAGACAGTGAAAATGTCAAAATCAGAGTCAATAAGAGTTATAGGGAACTTTGTAATGTCACTGTGAACTATATATGTCAACTTGACTGGGTCATGTGGTGCCCAGCTATTTGACTAAACATTTTTCTTGGTCTGTGAGGGTAGAGGTGGTATATTGCTGTCCCTAATGTGGGCTGGCCTCATACAGTCAGAGGAAGTCCTGAATAGAACACAAAACCTGAGGAAGAGGGGACTCTTCCTGGCTGTGAGGTCTTTTCTGGCCTTCAGACTAGAATTCCCAGTATCAACTCTCCTGGTTCTCAGGCCTTTAAACTCAGGCTGGAACTACACGTTCAAGTCTCCTGGTCTTTAATTTGCTGACTATAGATCTTGGAACTTCTTAGCCTCTACAATTGTGTGAACCAATGCTCAAAACAATAAGTCCTGTGGGTTCTGTTTCTCTGGAGAAGATTAACCAATACACAGGCGTTCCCCATTCTTCCATTCTCCTAGAGGTATGACACAGGTGGGTTTGCATTCCTGCCATACCTCTCATAGCCCAGTGTGGGCAACCTTACCAGTGAAGGAACAAAGAAGCTGAGTGGGAATCCACCAGTGTGGACCGGCAGAGGACTCACATGTAGAATTGTCTGAGATTCCAGCAGCCCAGCTCTTAGTGCCCGTGCAACCATGGGAAACTGCCATCCCTTCTGCTGTGGAGGGAAGACACAGAACCTGAATTTGGGTATAGTCTCTATCTTGGGAAAAAGGCACCTCTGGTGTCAAGCATGTTCTGATCCCAGCAACTCCAAGTGAGCATCAGGGTCCACTCTGTCACATCTGGATACTCATTGCGCTGATGATGATCTATTATGATGATGATCTATTATGAATAATGTGATGAAAAATGTCAGCTTGCTGAGCAATGTCATGTATGAGAGAAGATCAATATAGAAAATAAAGATTTGTAAATAACAGTAGGTTAAAAACACATTCCTGAGTATTCATTGCAGAGTTGTAATGCTATCCCCCCATGATGTTTCTGTTCAAAAGTAGTTGGAAATGCAAGCTAATTAGAATTGAAAGACTTTGGAATACCAAGGAGATTTTCTTAGGCTCAATACGATGGGAAATGCATAGAGTTTTCTGCAGGTCATGTAATGAAGATAGGATTATATTAGAGTAACTGTGCATGATGCCCTGGAGGGTAAGAAAACAGACAAGGTTAGTGAGGGTGCTGTCACAGTGATCCATCACATGATTAGGGCCCTAACATGAAGTGGTGACAGGGTTAATCAAAATAAAGGTGTATTTTTGAGATTTGCTTCAAAAGATGGGTCAATCACATGTGTTGACTTATTCAGAATGATGATGGATGAGAGAGGTAAAAGATAACTTCAAAATTATAAAATGTAACTAGAAAGATACAGTCTCAGGGACATCAAATTGGGGTATCTATTCAGAGACAAAATAAGTAACTTTATAGTGAGAGATGATATCCAGATAAAACTAAATACAGTTTTAAAGATGATCATGAAACATGAGACTTGTTGACATTATCCAAGATTGAATGGGAAATTAGATAACTTCCCCCAAATTTATGTATCAAAACCTATTTGGGAATGGGGCCTAAGAAGAGATGATAGAGGCTAAATGGGGTTCTGAGGGGGGTCTCTGAGGTCACAGTGAGAAGGCATCCATCTCTTGGACAGGAAAATAGCCCTCACCAGAAGCCAAATCATCTGGCTTCTTGATCTTGGACTTCTAGCTTCTACAACTGTGAGAAATAAATATCTTCTATTTATCCACCCAGTCTGTGGTGTTTTACTATGCCAGCCAAAACCGACTATCACAGTGATTTTCATCCTTACAAAATAAAATAATTGTGTTTACTCTGTTTAATTAATCATTGTACTTAAGGTTCAAAACAAGATAAACATCAGCAAATGTAATAATAAGAACTCATAACTATGCTGCATCTCTAAGAATGTCTGAGACACATGATGTTGATACCTTCCAAAAGACACTGATAACTTCAGCTGGCTTTGCTTTAGGAATTTTTTGCTTTAGTAATTTTTAGAATTTTAGAGAGTGGCAGATCATGTTCAAAGGCCAGCAGTGTTTGCACATTTGCAACAGGTAACAACTTCATTAGGGTATGAATACCGACCCATGGTATTTAATAAAAGTGGAGGATAAACCAAGCAACTAGTAGTTAATGACAATAATAATAGTAAGTGATAATTGTTGGGTACTTGCATGGTGCCAGATGCTCTCTATACACATCACATGTATTCATTTCATTGATCTTTGTACAACCCTAGTAGGCACTATTACTAATCCACCCACACACACTTTTTTGAGACAAGGGAACAGAGGCAAAGTGAGAATCAGTAACTGTTCATGGTCAGAACAGAAATGAGGACTTGTGAATAAGAAGGAGCAATGCACTCCATAAATCCCACAAGTAATTATTCTTGTGGGGGAAAAAACTGTACATTTCTATAAGCTTCAGTTGAAAAGTTGCACTGAACCGATATCTCATAGAAGGAAGAGATTTAAAGCACAATGTATGGAAATCTCTACTCAATGAAAAAATTCTTCTGAGAGCTGCTCTGATGGGTCATCCAGGCTCACAAAACTTCCTGGTATGAAAGTAGCTTCCTGTTTTCCAATGACGCCCTTTCCAAAGGAGAGAGCATCAACATTACAGAATTCCTCCGTATGTTGAGCTCATTTCTATCTATAACTTAATGTGTTTGCTTGTCTTCTCTTTTTAAAGCTGACCTTTCTTGAGCACTGCTGTGTTACCCTAAAGAGCATTTATAGCATTTTCCTATCTATCATCCAAGTGAATGTCAACATTCCCATTTCACAGATGGGGACTGTTAGGGCGAGAAAGCTTAAACCATATGGCCCAGGGTGGTTCATACCTCAAGGTATGTGGATAATGACAATATGAATATTCTATGCAGCTCCCCTTACACCCACAACTGCTATTTGTCTTCCTAGCAGAGCTGAGAGAAGCATCTTCCTATTTTCATGTGTGAGTGCCATTAAAGATTATATTTATTTTCTTTTTTAATATAAAAGATCATATTTATTTTTAAAATCAGTCCCCATTATTTTAGAAATTTTGTTTCTCCTGTCCAAATGTTTGGTTGCATAATACAGTTTTCCCAAAACCTTTTCAGCCTAATCATCCTTCCCAGAATGTTTTAATTTTAGCTACATTTAAAACATTAGCTAAGTCTAGAAATAATATTCCAGATGTTATATTACATTAGAATATTATCTCGCTTGGTTTAAATATTTTATTTTTTAAAATTATCACTTCAGATAGTATTCATTGTCAAAAATAAATGTTAAAAAATGTGCTCAATAAATAAATTGTTAGATGTTAAAAAAGAGTAATAATATAAATGATCTATAAATCAGTTGATCAGTATTTTCTGTTAATATATTTCTCAATTTATTTCCTCAGTATTTTTTCTCATTTTTACAAAACCTGCACTTTTACTATGCTGATTTTTGTAAATCATGCTTTTCTTCCTTAGCTGAGCATCAACTAAGCACTGAGAACATCAACACATTAACCATACCCGGACTCCTTGTAAACATGATTTGAATGGATCTATAATATTCCATTGATTAGCCATCTTTGCTTTGTTAGTCCTTTAGTGATCGTCTTTATAGAGCAATCCTAAGTTAATTATAAATGATTTGGTGATAAGTATCTTTGCAAATATTTTATTATCCTTTTGCTCATATTCTAAATTGTTTAAGGAAAAATTTTTAGAAGTAAGTTTTCTCAGCTGAAACGTATTTGAAAAGTATAAAATCATTAAAGTCAGTTTCTCTTTATATATGTATACACATTCACATACTCTTATTTATATATTTTTGAATTTGGTCTCTTGTGCATAGGATTTGTAGTAATATATTCTTCTACATGTAGTTTATAAAGTAACTTCTAAAGCCACATGCTTTCCTATGATTACCATTGACACTGGTTCTGATTTTGTCTGGCAGTGTTTTTATACTGTTGAACTTGGTTCTTATTGATTTCTGATTAGCTAAAAGTGATAATATATTTAATTCTCTGCTCTCTTCCTCTCTACACATATGAAATTTTATTTATAGGAACTCTTCCTGCAATGTATTACTTCAACTTTTTCAAATATATCATTTTACCATTCAATGCCTTATGCATATTATTCTATCTATCCCAAAACACTGATATCCCTGAAAACAAATCCTGTTATCCAAAGCCTTTTTCAAACAGCACCACCTCTCTGAAAGCCTTCCATTTTGGGGAGCAGGGGAATACTGCAAATTAAACTCAGGACATTTGATCACAGAGCCACATCCCCAGCCCTATTTTGTGTTTGTTTTTTGTTTTTGTTTTTTATTTAGAGACAGGGTCTACTGAGTTGCTTAGCGCCTTGCTTTTGCTGAGGCTGGCTCTGAAGTCACAATGCTCCTGTCTCAGCCTCCTCAGCTGCTGGGATTACAGGGTGGCTTCTGGCTCTAAAAGCCTTTTTTCTTATACCCAGGTATGCCTTGTCAGTCTTTCCTTTTTGCCGTTGATGCTTAAACCACCATTGCAGTTTCATCATGCTGTAATATGTCTACTTCTGTTTATGTCTAGACTAGGAGATCCTTCAGGCTTGAAATCACAAATACATGTGGTTCAGTTGTGAGCATCTAAACTCATTTTGAGTGAAAATATTAAGGCACATAGGAGATGCTTAAAACATGTGTTGATGGGATAAAGTAAAGCTTCATGTTGTTGAAGTCACTCTTTAGAAATTAATTCTAACCAGTTGATGCCATGGAAATGCTGACAATGGCTTGATAAGCAAACCTTTCTAAATTGCCAAGATAGTTCTCCCTTTGAATGCTTCAGTATCATTGGCCCAATTAGAGATGAGAATGAGGTACTCAAAAAACGGAAGCAGAGAAGCTGGGTAAAGCCACTTTGTGGAATGCTTTGCCTAATGTGCTAAGTGGGTTGTTATGAAATCAATGGTTTTAAAATGTCGTGCACATGTATGAAATGCTGCATGATGTTGTTTTGAAGAGGTAGTTATGATACTTTACTGTCTCAGACAATTTCGAGTTGCTGAAAGAAACAGGATAATTAGAATTCTTAAACACACAAAAAAAGCACGGGAGGAAATATATGGATCAAGTGGACAGCATTTTAAAAGTTAAGAAACATGCATGAAAGGGAGCTATTTTGAACTCACTCATAATTTTGTGGTGTTCTTTGACTGTAGTGGGAATGTCTACACTGAGATACTAAAAGATAAAAAACTGAATGAGTTAAAGAACCCAAAACAGACAGAAGAGGAAGAGCATCAGATCCGTGATCAACTGAGTGTTTTATTTAGTTAGCATTTTAGACTTATTGTTCTTTCACATTACCATAAACTATCTACTCATTATCACTCTTCAGTGTACTAACCACATACCTGGCTGTCCAGAACATTCAGGGGCCCACCTGCCAAGAAATGCACAACACAGCCTATTTTTTTTTATTTTATTTACTTATTGATTCATTGAACACAAATGGAATACAGCTATTATTTCACTGGTTGTACACAAAGTAGAGTCACACCATCTGTGCGTTCATGCATGTACACAGGGCATTGGTATCTGTCACACATTCTAACACAGCCTATTTTAAAGGGTGAAGGGCATCAGTCAGTTGGTATGATGACGGATTATCTCCAAAGCATCAACTCTTTTGAAAACAGATACAGAAGGGTGGATAGATATTTGAATCATTCTATCAATTGCATATGGAATTTACATCAGTCAATTTTTCACACTATTCCAGGATCAATTATATAGAGAATTAGAGGCTGGCAATGTACGCTACCAAGTTAGGGAAATGAGCATTCATGTGTATGTTGCAAGGTGGGAGGAGTTATAAAAAAGATAAGGGGATGTGATCTCCACCCTGAGAGATGTTTCTAGTCTTTACATAGAAATATTTTGCATGCAGATAACATCCAAATTTTCATAGTGCAATCAAGTGTTGTATAAATCAAAATTTGTAGATGTGTCCTAGTAAAAACAAAAGTAAAAAGATTAGTAAAAACGAAAATCAGGCTGATAATTGTACTCCTTTACCCTAACTTATGCAAACAGTCATTAGAGTAGTGGTTGCCAGCAGCTGGGTTGAGGGAAAGGAAAAGAAGGGTTGGTCAAAGCATGTGAAGTTTCAGTTATGCAGAATGATTAAGCACTGGAGATCAGATGTACAGCATGGTGAGCAGAGTCAACATTGCTGTTTTCTGTATTTGAAATTCGCTAGTAGAGGAGATTTTGCACATTCTTATTGTAAATAAAAAGTTGTAACTATGATCATAAAGCATTTCTCTCTTTAGATTCTAAATTATGCTCCTGCTTGAGAAAGAAAGAAAGAAAGAAAGAAAGAAAGAAAGAAAGAAAGAAAGAAAGAAAGAAAGAAAGAAAGAAAGAAAGAAAACCAATATAATTCTTTCAATTTTCAGGAGGATATTCTTTTCTCAATTTTAAAATCTGTGCCTAAATTTTTTTTCTTATGGTTTCAGTATCTAAAATTTTCTGTCAAGGTTAGAATCAAACATTATACATGTTAGTATAAAATTATATATCAGGCTATTTTAAGCTCATATCTTCATGATGTGTTTAAAGAGCATTGGGGTTCTTGCACCTAAAAAAACCTTAAATGTAACCACATTTAAGGTTACATTAACCTTTGATTAACTGCGACTTTCTTTAAAAAAGATATTTTTGAGTAAACCTTATTTTCCTTTTATAGAGGAGATTGAGTTTTTGTTCTGTGTTATCTATGTGGGAGTGAGCAGATTATTGCGTGAAGCAATTTCTGCTTTGTGTGTGGACAAATTTACTTCCATTCACCCCACTTGATATTCCATTGTGAAAGGAGAGTTGGATATCACAGTTCCTTCCTATGCATTTGGTATTTGAAGAGATTAGCAAGCAGTCTAAACAAGTATGTGCTTGTGGTGATTGTGGTTCCTAAGCTCCAAGCATGGATAAGCCAGAAGCATCTTAATGATGGCTATGCTGACACTTTTCCTCAGAAAAAATGAAGATGCCTTCACCCAGTCTGTATGGATGTGCATGCATAAATGAAGACACCTACTGGCCTGTCATCATTGTGATGAATTATTCAGCTGTTCCTTTAAGTAGGAAAACTGGGAGGTAGAAATGTTTTCAACATTTTTGTAATTGAGCAATGCATTTGTGTTTGTTCACAAAAGTTCTAAAGCTCAAAGGTCCTTTCAAAGTTATGCTAAACTCTACAGTATAATTTAGCCCATTCAGATAGACCGCAAAGTCAAATAGGAGAAATAAAGCATCTCCCCATCCTGGGACTGACCAGAAATTCTGAACTCTAGAGGTGCTGCATTAAGTTCAGATGTGATCAGTAGCCACATCAGGAGAGTCAGCAAATTAGAAGAAAGGTGATCCATCCTGGGAGTATACTGTGAACACCTTAGCTAAGTCACATGGCAATCAACCAGTATTGTTCAGGTCTAGAACCAGAGATGCCAGCAATTGAAAGTTAGGACTTTAAGCAATAAAATTAGGAAACAGCCTGAAGCCTCCCTTACAAAATTCCTATAATTATGAATAGTCCTGTCCTCTACCTTCTCTGTGTTGGCATCTGAACAGGTGAACTTACCTGGAGAAAAACAAAACTAAACTACTTGGGACCTGAATCTCCAGGCAACCCAATGAGAAGCAAGCCTACTTGTTTCCCTGCAAGATTTCCTGTCTCATTCTCTGAGATTATTTTATAGTTTCTCTTTTCTAAACTCTAATTCCTCTTCCTTAAGTACTGTGCCCATTTCCTGATTGTCAAGAAAAAGGAAGCAATGGGGAAAGAATGCCCTCATTTTCTTAGCATCAGACCTGCCAACCCACCTGCACCTAGGCCCATGAAGTCTACTTCCCTCTATCACCTCTGTGACTCCTCCTTGCTTCCATCCAACCCACCCCTCTAGGCAGTACTGCTACTTTCACCACATATAGGACCATTCTCCTCACTCTGAAAACATCCAGCATTAACCAAAGCTCTTGGCAGCAAAAGCCCTCCAGGTATCATTCCATGCCTATATGGAATTAGAAAACATTTTGGAATGGATTTCTTAGAGTATTGTCTTCATTCCATCAGCATTTTCCTTCTCCATATTTTATTTTGACATTAATCCCCTTCAATTAGGCTTTCTCTCATCCTGCCTTTGAGACCAGTCTCATAAGCATCATTGATAACCTACATCTTGGCCAAATCCAAACCTGTGCCTTTATCCTTATTTTATTCAGCTTCTCAGAAACTTTTGACCCCACTGAGTGCTTTGTCTTTATTGAAATTTTATATGTATTTGCTTATGTACCTGTTTGTTGTCTTTCTCCATGACTAGAATATAAGAGGTAACACTGTACTGCGTAATTCTAGGTCTTCTTGCTTCCTATCATATCCCCAATGTCTAGAAGAGTACCTGGCATACACTAGAGGCTTACTTCATATAATGACTTATTTTAGCAGTTGCAGACTTGAACAAAAAGCACATGAAACCATGTAATCATAAACACTAAGAATTTATAAACAAGACAAATATTTGGGGAGTCAAAAAATTCTTACCATTATTCTATCCAGAGTCAGAAGTCTCTCCATTTAAATTGATACTTGAGCTTTGAAATCTCTTCATTTCCATGTGAAACGAATCCATTCACTACATCCCCTGAATTGCATAGCTTGGAGTGAACCCTCTTCAGTTGGCTTGGAATGAGTAAGCAAATTCTCAGAGGCCACCAATCTGACTTTGTGTCCTATGAAAACCTAAGAGTGAATTTTATCTGCTTTTGTAAAACTATGACCAAAAAATAATAAACCCCATATTTTCAGGTTCATCTAACAGGCTACACCTCTGAGGTGCAGTGGGCCCTCCATTCAGCCCATTGATGCCAAGTGCTAACAGTGAGTGGACTGAGAGGTGCCCGCTGCCAGGCACTTGCCACCCCCAGCTCATTCCAAAGGTCTCCATCCAGCTATTGACCTGAACCATCCACCTTGGGTTTAGGATGCAGTTAAGAGGTCTGAAGCTCAGAGTAAGCTGAAGCTGAGCAGGGAGGCCTCTTTCTTTATTTCTTCTTTCAGAATATCAGGAAACTAACATCACGAATATATAAAAATAATAGGCTTCTTCCAATCCTGTTTTGTTACCCTGAACAGAAAAAGGAACCACACATGAGCAACTCTGCCACCAACTGCATTCATATGAAAGGCTTCCTACACAGGCCATCACAGAACCCTCAGGTGGAGGCCCTGGTAAACACAGTTTAAATGAAATTATTTGGCAACTCAACCACTTTGTGATTCTCTTTCTGCATGTAAATATGCTTGCCTTCAGCATCAGGCCATGGAGTGGTGATGGAGAACTGCCCCCCCAACACACACACATTGTGTGGTTCAAGGAATTCATCCACAAAACGTCTGACTAAGATATATGTTTATAGATGGCTGTGAAGGTATTTATTCTAGCATTAATGAGCCATCTAGGCCATTAGAGGAAGATGGTAGAGATGCTTAAGAAGTAGAGTTTTTGAAGAATATAAATCAAAACAAGAAAAAAAATGAACCAGAATTAATCTTATTTTTTCCCCAAATTTTCTCTCCTTTTCTTTTTACATGCCTTCCGTATTTACTGAAAACTTCTGGACTCTCCTGAATTCAGGATCTATTTATGAGTAAACATAAGAGTCCTCACTCTTGAAAGTATTTTACTTCATGTATTAAAGAGATACATATTTTTAAGCAATGTTTTTATAGTGTGACCTCTGGTCAGAGGTATTTGACCAAATTTCCTCCACTTTCTGAGAACTAGAAAGTTAGAACTTTCTAGGATATTCTGTTTCGTGGCTACCTTCCATTTTAGTTTTTAAGATAGGAGATGCAATGAACTTATGAATGTCACAAGAGTTTTTGCAAGGGTAATATAAAAATAAGTTTTTCATAAATTGTGTTAGAAAATTCACGAGATCAAAATAATCATAGTTCTGGTTAGACTTCTTGAGTATAGGAATTTCATATGTGATATCTTTATTTACTGAATATGGGCCTAAAACTAGTACAGTCCTATGATTGAACCTTCAGCAGCTGTCTGTCCCAGGATGATGCTTAAGTGATAGGGTAAGGCCACCTTATGGATTCAGACCCAGGGAGTGACACATTCTTGCAATCTCTTCTACCTGGGCAGTGAGTTTGCATCTTGGAGCAAAATCTAATAAGGAGCTCTTCTTGCTAAAGATTGGAGGTAAGGAAAAGTTATGAGATTATTCTCTCAGGAAGGTCAATCACAGATTTGAGGCTAGATGATATCTTCTCACGTAAAAGAATCTCCCTGGTGACTTAATTAATCCTCAGGATGGTTTTGATACTCCGAAAAGTGGATCACTTCTTCATCTTGATGAGAAATGTACCAGTTTTCAATAATGGCAAGAAGTGACTCCTTTCAGTAGAATCTACTAAAGATCTATAAATTACTTTGTCCCTTTTGCTCTCATGTCTGTGTGTAATGGTAGATTTATTTCAAAATGGTAAGGAAAGATAAACATTGAAAAACACTCAGTGCTCTGTTTATTCTGCCTATTCACGAGAAAGGCCCTGGGAAGGCTGTCTAGACGGTGGACTCCAGCTGTACACCATGGGATGTTGGCAGGACTCCTGGTGGGAAGTTAGGGGAAACAGAATGATTGCTTTAAAACTATATTCATAGCTCCTCTCTTGTGTGTGATTATACTTCAGAACCATTACTCTTGAAGAAAAAAAAAAAACATTAAAAAATTTTTCTAATGCTTGAACATTGAAGGGGGATGGAAGAAAAGCTAGGGGCTTAATCTTTGAGAGCTGCTGCCATTTTAGAGAGGGCAAAACCCTTCATCTCAGTGATGAGCGGTGGAGGATGGAAATATCAGAGACTTGACCATGGTGCCTGGTGGCTTAGGGACCAAGCCATTTTTCATCCTGGACTTTAGCCAGTTGGTCTCCCTTGTGTTATGCTGCAGGTCTAATGACTGCTTAGTAAAGGCAAGCTAGTTAAAGAAGTAGGGACAGGAAACTAACTTGAAACTGTATTTGCCCCCTATACAGGTGTTTCTTTGAAATTAAGTTAATTGAATAAGCAGTTATTGTGAAAGAGCAGGTAAAGTGGGTGTTTAAGCATCAAGAGCACAGGCATGGACTGAGGCTGTCCTTGGATCAGACCTAAACTGTCCTGCTATGAGATAGTAGTCATCTTAACTTCTTTATTTCTTGACTTCCTCATTGTTAAATGGACATGATTCTACCTAGAAGACTCTTATGAAAATTAATTAGACTTTGCATGTAATACCCCATTGCCTGCCAAATAAGAAGCTGCTGTATTATTGTTCTTTGAACAAAATTAAGCAATTGATATTACTCCTAAATTTGACATTTTACATAGACCTGCATCTGATGTGGAAGTTGAGAGAAATTTGTACTTTTTTTTCAGATTTTTGTTATACTATTAATTTTGTATAATCAAACTATGTGATGGAAATGACTCATTTTTCTACATTAGTGACAATAGATGTGAACATTATAATATTCTGAAGTATCTCTGGCCTTTCAGTTTCTGATAAAATTTCAACAATTAAATTGCAGACATCTGCAAATTATGATCTTAATCATTTGGATTTGTTTTTGAAAATCAACTTTAATTCAAATAAAGTTGTAAGGAAAGCCTCAAGCTGTCCTACTGCCACCACACCTATGAATGTAAATCAATGTTTGTTTCAAAAAGTTCCATGTCTCAGATAAAAGTTGCAACATACTCACATTCTTCAAATACGACATGGATGGTTTCAAATTCAGGCCCAAAAGCCCAAATATTGAGACTTCTGCAATGAGTTATAGTTTTGAAATATTTCTAATGGAAAAAAATAGCAGATAATATGGTTACAGACAATCCATAAACTGAATGAAAGTCTCAAATGACTCTTTTGCTTGTGATTGTCAAGAAGTGTCCTTGAATTTTGCCTTTGAATTTTAAAGACCACTTGAAAAATAAAATGAGTTGGTTATAGTCTGTTTTTTTTCCTTTTGATGACCCTCAAAACTTTTACTGAAGATGTTATATTAAGCTACCATTTCAAAATTTTTACCACTAGCATTAGATGATTTGTATATTGTTGTGTAATATAATAAGCAGATTTTTTTTCTATTCTGGCATGGATCATCTGCTTTTCCAAACAAAGGGCTATAATGCCATTTATTATGTGAGAATGGAGTTAGGAAGGTATCAGAGCAGCAGTGAGGGCAACGAGGCAGAATTATGTGTCCATGGGCCCAACTGAGTGAAATAAGTCCTGCCTTTTCTCCCAAAGAGAAAATTGTGCTTTACGCTGCTATTAGGCGACCCTTATACCTGAGCAGCATCCTGCTTCCCATCCAGTAGCATGCCTCCCTCTGCACATGCAGCATCCTCTAATCTGAACTCACAATAGCAACTTCTCCAGGTGATTTCAGTTGGAACACAGGTCTTTCTATCTTAGATGTCAGTGTTAGCTTGTGTCCCTTCACTTATTTCCAATATACAGACTAGTGAGGAAAGTAGAAAAGCAAACTGCAAACCATAATAAGCATGTGAATTGTAGAAAATGATTAACCTTGCATCTGAAAACTATGGTCACAGATACTGAAATTGTCCTCTGTACAAGTCACTTATATCTTCATAAAATATACTGGAATTTTAAGTCATTTTTAGAAAATGCCATTCATTGTGCAAAGTATATAACTTTATCTTAGTGACTTGCTGGCTATAGCTTGGAGCATTTTGACATCTTACGTTTAGTGATATAGAGAGAACATTCCAAATTAGGGTCATATTTTTAAAAATTCTTTTCATGGGGGTGAGTCTTTTCCCTTCGAAAAAAATCTTCAAAAATAGTCTCTTGCATATTCTATAATATAATGAATTTGACCTTCTTTTGTGGTGAATCATTTCTTCAAATGTCAACATTACTGAGCTCATTTTTCCAAGGCGATGGTTTTAAAAGGAGTCAGAATCAGTTTGGATACATGAGATGCAGCATGAATTAAAAGAAAAATTTCAGTGTGTACTTCATAGTCTCACACAGCCAGCCAGGGCCCAGAAGTTAGGGCTGCTCAGTCTGGCTGAGAAAGCTTATTAAGTTTAGGAATTCAACTCAAATTCATTGAACTCTTGTCATTTGCTATTTATATTTCTTCTGGATGAGAGGTTTCTAACCCTAATTGATACCCATGAACTCAGTCCTACTGAGACTAGTGCTATTTCTAAGCATTCACTTCCTAAGAAAACTCAGAGATAAATTCAAAGAACTAGGAGAATAGACACAGTTTTAAACCCAAATTTCCAAATTAGAGATTTTATTAGCTATAAATTTCTGAGCCCCATCTTTTGGGGCAGAGGCAGGTAACAGCATTTCAGATTGCTTCACATGATTTTTATGTAGCAAAGCTAGCAATAAGTTGTGTATTTGCAAAATATGCTTTGACTAACTTGGTGACCATGGCACCATTACTTGTCTGTGAAGCCCAAACACTTTTGAATAAGTTTGATTACATCAAAGATATCAATATTAAATAAGCATATGCCCATATATTTTTTCTACTCATTGGTACTAATTCTGTTTCTTGGGGCTATGTGGTTGTGCACAATGTAGATTCATACCATTTGTGTAACCATACATGTACATAGGGTAATGATGTCTGTCTCACATAATAATTTTTGAATAAGGGTCCCCATATTTCCATTTCACACAGACTCACTCAAATTTAATGAGCAATTCAATGTCCTGGGTCTGGTATGTTATAGTTGTAAAAATAGTTCACTCCACTTGTTCTCTGTACTAAGATAGTCTGAGTATGTTATCTGCTTCAGCAGCCCACATCACTCTTCAGTTTGTATTCCATACACTACCACCAATACAACCCTGAAGTTTCATTCTATTACACACTGGTATCTCCTTAATGAGGATTTTTAAAATCATTAGAGACAAATATGAAAAGTTAAATTTATTGAAGCTAAGCATCATCATTGAAGATTTGGCCCATGATTTCAGACTATTGGGATATTATTGGATTTTGATTGTATTATCCATTATTTCTGTTGTCCTTTTTAATTGCATACCACTAAAAGGCATGCATAACCCAATATTATAAAGCAATGGAAAAACATCATAATAGGAAACATTTACAAATAAGTGAAGAATAATGGTTTCAATAAATGTGATCTAATTGCTGTGGTTGTTTTAAAGCTGCTTGTCTCTGATTTCAATAGTAAAGCCATGATCTTTCTTCTTCTTGTCCAAAATTATTGTCATGGTCCTTCTTGTCATTGTGAGTTGAGATATGGAACTTCTTAGTTTAATGGGGAACTCTGCTGAAAGAGAACACATTCCTGAAACTATATTGCACTAAAAACTGACCTCAGAGAATTTGTAATTGAATATACATATTGAAAATTCAGTGTTTCTCTCTACCTTGGCAAGGAGATACATTTGGTTTAGATGCTTCTTCTGGTAACCAGTTTCCTTCATTAGTGAGAGAAAAGAAACCTGAGGAAGCTATAAGAGATCTACAGACCACATGTATGACCACATATAATAAATGATTTCTGAATTAAACAATTATTTGCTTGTATACCAAGTTCATTATGGAAAGTTTTAGGAAAAGTAACTTGTCCAGATTTCTGTCATCTTTCTGGTCAGGTGACAAAATATGAATTATTTTTTTCATCTAAATAAAATCATTAGGTTGAATTAAAGAGTAGCCTGATTAGCTGAAGTCTTTAGATTTTTTTAATATTTGGATACTTTAACCATATCACAATTTAATCTGAGTAATCATTTAATCAGAAATACAGAAAATAACTCCTCACAAGCCAAGAAATATTATATTTGGGTCACCCCCCATCCATTTAAAGCTAAATGTGTGACAAAATCTGTTACTCAACATGTTTTCTGAGTTTTCTCTTTGAGCAACAGCAGATCCAAGAGTGAGCTTATAGCCAGATCAGTGCACTGTTAGGAGTACCTTATTTCTAGTTGCTGTGCTGGAATACCTTGTTAATTGGCTTTAGATCTATTATTTACTCATCATCTCCAAAGTGTAGGAGGTATCATGGCCCATCACTGAAGTCTCTTTAATCTCCAACATTGTACACATCTGTAAATCTGTGACATGCCTCCAGAGAGAGGGGACAGAATAAATGATTTATATTATTGATTCACTCAGCAAGTAGAAGGGCTGAACTCAAAAACACGAAAGCAATTTTCCTATTATGGTTCCATCGTCTGACTACTTGACACTACTTGGATCTCAACAAGTGCTTTGTCGCAGTTAAAATGACACTCTTAAAAGCACATGTGGGAAATGTGTTCACAGGTGTGTATGTCTGTAGCTACACACTCACTCATTCATTTGGCCCAAATTACTGAGCATACACGTTTTGCCAGGTACTGTTCTAGATGCTGAGAATACAGTAAAGAACATGACAATGACTTTGCCTTTATGGGCTTATGTTATAGGGAAGCAAAGGCAAAAACAGATGAGCAAGACAATGGGGCTACATATACTGGGTTTTAAGAAAGATGATAAAAATAATGTATTAAAGCTAAATTAAAAAGTGAACCTGCAAATGAATGTGAGAGACCTGTGAAAGGGAATATCACTTTAAATATTGTAGTCAGAGAAGTGTCCTTTGATAAGATGGCTTTGGAATGAAGATCTGCAGAGAAGTGCAGCCCTTGAAGATTTCTGGAGGGAGGATACCTAGGCAGAGCCAACAGTAAGTGCAAGGTCCTTGAGGTGGGCTCTCACTTGCTGTGTTTGAGAAACAGCAAGCAGAGCAGCAGGGACCTAGGTGAGTGAGCCAGGAAGAAAGGAAATTGAGGTGGAGATATAATGGGAAGCCCTGTTGCCTTAAGGTCTCGTCAATCATTTTAGGGTTTAAGATATTTACTCTGAGTGAGCAACCTTAGGAGATGCATTGTGTAATAGGATTCCTCTGGCCACTGTATTGAGAATAGCCCGCATGCAAGAGCAGAAGCAGCAGATCTGGTGAGAGGCTACTGAATGATATTCCTCCATCAGACATCACACTTCCTTGTAGTTATCCACAGAGAGCTCATGACTATGCTATCTGTAGTCTGGTCTTCTGCTATTGAATTTTTCACTAATTTACAGCCATGATACAAGTATTTAGTACAAAATGCTAAATGCTATAAGTCTTGTTCTGCATTGCAGTTATGCGGTTCTAACTTTTAAAATACCTAACTGTGCCTGCTGGGACCCCAAAAGTCTACTACTTGTGTTATTTTATTCTATTAGACAAAGGCACATTGAACACTTATTTGGGGCCAGGTACTGTTTTAGTTACTTGGGATCCATCAGTGGACAAGAGAGACTAATCTCTCTGCCCTGATGGAGTTATATTTTAGAAGATAGAGGAAAGACAGAAATAACAGGCATAATAAATAATTGATAGAACATATTAGAGGATTATAAGTATAATGAAAAAGAGAAAATGGAGACCATATAAAGGGGATAGGGTACGTCTTGGTGGTAGTAGGATATTTTGGTTAGATTTTGAAAAAAAAAAAAGAGATTCAAGCAGAAGTTCAAGGAAGTCAGAAAGTTATCCATGGGGACTCCTGGAAGAGGAATATTCCAGGCACAGGAAACATACAGAGGCAAGCAACAGGCAGCTCAGCTCCAAATCAGAAATGTGACTGTTATGGTCAAAGCATATCAAGGGGATTAGTATGTTGTGGGCAGAGCGAGTAGTGGAGAATGAGCTGGGCATGAGCTGCGAATGGAAATGAGGCCAGATCATGTAGGTGCCTAAAGCCTATTGGCAGGTCTTTGGATTTTGCTTGGTATGAAATGAAAAGCCAGAGGTAAAACAGGATCTCCTCCTGACATGCTTGATCAACTCTAGTGAATCATTCTGGCTGCCATGCTGTTCTAGAATACAGGAAGGCAGGCTCATTTTCCCTTTATGTGACAACTTCTGTCACTGTGTGGTGACTGCTTAGGATACTCTGCTGCAGCACACGTGAAGGCTAAATGTGGGATTTGTGGAAGAAAGAACCCACAATGACTCAGTAAGGCTCTGTATGGGGACAAAATGAGCAAGAAATGGTGCCATGTGTTTGCTTATTCAGACTGATACAAATCTCAAGATGGAAAGCTATATTTGGGAAGCTATTACTTTTAGGGATCAAATTTTTGTGTCAGAATTTGATAGGATTACAAAGATGACCTACTAAGACATTTGCATTTACTTGTGCACTCCCAAATTTGCATATACTATTTAGTTAGATTTTTGAGAGAAAACGAAATGACCTCATACATACTAACTCAAAAATAGTCCTACTAGCTTAACAGATTTTCTTTCAGAACTTCATGAGATTCAGTATTTTGACACACTGCCTACTACTTAGCAAGAGCAGCAAATAGGAGATAGTTATTCCACCATTATCATTGTTATAATCACTTTATATGGAGAAACTTGCCAAGAACAATTCAAAGCAATTTGTGACTTCATTGCTCTTTTATTGGACATTAACTTTGCAAACAGAAACTAGCTATGCGCCAACTGGCTGAATGAGTTCCCTGAAAGACAGATGGTGATTACAAATATCACAATTTTTGCCCTAAAATTTTAAAAATATACATTGGTGATGTATGAGTTTAGATTAGCCATATGCATAGCATTCTGACACAAAGAGAATAAATTGCCTCTTGTTTAATAATGAGGTTTTTGCCATGAAAACCTTGAAAAGATTTGAGACATTCTGAGATGTAAATACTGCCAGGAAGTGTTCTTCAGCTTTAATTACTCTAAAATATGATTAAACCAGTAGCCCTTGGTCCTCAAACCCAAAGATCCATTGGAAACCTAGTGAGGCTACTTTGGAGCCAAGAAGGTCAATTTGTCATCAGCTGTTTTGAAAATTTCAAACCAAAACCATTTCTTCTGCACTTTATTGAATGATTCCCAACTCAAGTGAGGACTGGACTGAGTGGTTAGGAATTCTGTGATCAGTGTTTAGCACATAAGGTACCCAAGGCCACCAAGGATGTTTTTACCTTCTAGAGAACAAGAGGTTCAGATCTGTTCAACTCTAGGACAGAACTCTCAGGGCTCATGAACTTGAGCAGATTCAAAGAAGTTTGTGGAGAAAATAGGCCTCTCACCTTGTCTTCCCACTCTGTGGAGGAGGACAGGAATCCCACAGAGGTAGGAGCCCATTAGGCTTTGGAATTTTCATAATTGGTGTTAACCTTCTTCTCTACAGCATATGACTCTGTCTTCAATCAGCATTCTAGAACTTGAGCTCTTGAGCTCCTCTTAGGAAATAAAGTTTTAAAACAAATTGGAATGTCTGGTTCACCTAATACCTCAGTTGCCAAATACGACATTTAAGAAAGACTGTGTCAGTGGTTCTCCAAGTGTCATCTCAGATCAGAAACATTAGCATTCTTTGGGAGCTTGCTTGAGGCTTCCACTCTAGATTTACTGAATGAGAAACTGTAGGATGGGACCAAGAAGCTGTGTTCTCTCAAGTCCTCTGGGAGAATCTAACACACACTGGTGGATAAAGGCCTTAGACCAGATTTTTCAGCTTTTAGTAAGCTTTAGTGAGCTAGTCTTAAACAAGTGCCCAAACTTGAGATGCCCCTCCTACCAACAAATTCATGAAATATAGGTTAACTATAATATTTGTAGACTTTATTTTATAAAAACTTTGAATCAAACATCATCAAATTGTTATTTGAGAAATTAGAAAAATGTTTTCTAAGTGATACAATTTCTTTTCTTTTATCCTTTATAGTTTCCCCCCTGTGGTTAGATCAGATTCTGTTATAATTGTCCAGTGAATTCAATGGACTTCATACAGGCATGAGAATTAATGGATTCATTGGAAAAAATTGACTTACAATTTCTGCTGTGTGTGTGTTCATATAGATGTGTGGATATATTCTATGGGTATGTCTCTACAGGTGTGGATCAGATGCATCAATGTGGGTGTAACTTTCATATTATATCCTGCCCAGTATTATAACATTTCTTCCCACACAGGATTCTCTGAAGCTGAACAGTTTGCATTTCAAATTTCTTAGTTTAATTTTTTTTCATGGGCAAACAGTTTCTTAAATGCATTTTAATTGGTAATTGATTCACTGACATAGATGACTGAATTTAGGTTATTTAACATCCTAAGCATATTTTGTAATTAATAAAGTTGGAGTAGTGAGTTATTTAATACAATAACATGTTTGCCAAGGAAGAACGAGGTCTTTCCATAAATTCTGAAAGATATTTCTGGGAGGAACACAATTTAGATTACAGTTTTCTTTGTTTCCAAACAGAAGAATAACTCAATTTTAAAGCACCAACTAGAATGCCATGCCATTTCAAAGTGATTTACCTTCTAGATTTTTCTGGACTTTCCAAATTTGTTTTCTTTTAATTTTAAATTAAAAGATTTTAAATGGGGAAAATATTGCTAATAAACATTGATTTCAGAGGTTAAAATAAACTGCTGATTTCATGGCCCTAGAAATGTATAACGTAATATTTTATAACTGAATATTTTTAGAAGGCAGAGTTTGTTTTACTTTTGGTTATGTTGTCATAGATCCTATTCCAGGTCCAGGATTTTGACCCTGAAACTGAAATTATAGCTTTGAAAGACTCTGCACTTTCATAAATTAAAATGGACTCAAAGCCTATTCATTAAAAAACTAACCATGCATGTGTGTGTGCTTGTGTGCATACACATACACTGTGATTTTAAGATGTAATTCTTGAAATGAGGCACATTCAAAATTGATTTTTTTGCCACATTGTGGTGGCATACACCTGTAATCCCAGTGACTTGGGTACCAAGGCAGAAAGATCACAGATTCAAGGCCAGACTCAGCAACTTAACAAGACTCTTGCAACTTAGTAAGATCCTGTCCCTAAATAAAAAGGACTGAAGAGGTAGTTCAGATGTAAAGTACCACTAGATTCAATCCACTAAAAAACGGAGGAGGAGGGAGAGGGGGAGGAAGGAGAGGGGAGAGGGAGGGGGACAAAAGGGAGGAGGAACCAACTGATTTTTTAAATGGATAGGTTTCAAAAATCACATTTATTTAACTCAGAATTCTTCATGTTCTGAATTTTATTGTTAAAATATTTTTATGTCTTAGCATAATATTTAATAGTTTCTCAAAGAGGATTCAGGTAGGCATCATAGGAAAGCATAAAATGAAATTTGTATTTCTTTGTTTTTAAATCATTAACAATTTGTGAATAAATACGATCAATTTGTCCTTACCTTTAAATTATATGAAGTTTTCATTCAAAGTTCCAGGCGATAGTGTATTTTAATATTTAGTATTTTCTCTTGGATTACTGAGAATATTTGTTTTGAAGAATATTTGTTTGAGAATATTATTTTTTATTGAAGAAATAAATTTAAAATATTGTTCTACTTTCTTGCCTCAGAAAGTGTGATGTACTGAACCATTTCTTGTGACTGATGGTTTGGAGTTGTTCAGGATCATACTTACATGCATTAGTAAAAAAAGAAATAAATAAAGTTCTCTAGTTGTACACATTGTCAGTGATTTTACTGGTTGTGGTTTTCCTGTAGAAGAGTCCAGAAAAAGAGGGGAGGTGAATTCTTAATTCTTATGACAAAAAGCGGATTATTTTAATTATACTAACTGCTTGCTTTAAACCCTATAAGACAATAATTTACAAGTATTTGTTCAGTTCTTACTGTTCAGTTCTTGCTGTTTGTTCAGTTCTTACTGTGAACCATGTTATTTGGATCATGGGAATGTGGCATATAAAATGGTCTTTAACCTAAAGGATATTAATATTTATAGAGCTGATCATAGAGTAACAGTGTATAATAAATCAAAGCCGTTTTTATCATGAATGATAAGTAAGCTCGGAAAACAGTAAATGACACAGGAGTTTGGAAAATAGAAATGTGAACTAAAATAGTTCTCCCACACTTTGGGAAACTCAAATTTGAGTTTGATGACATGTCTCTTTAGGAGATGGGAAAATGCCTTAAGACGGAAATGAACTATACTTATTTAATAGGAAATGAGAAAGTTACCATGGTTAGGTCAGAGGACATTTGGTGGAATTATAGGGAAAAATACATTGGCTCTATAGAGACAGCCCTTATGGTCGAGTTGAAAGACTGAAGAACATGAAAGTCCTCTTAACTATATTTCAATTTCTACAAAATATTTCTGTGGAGGGGGAAAAATATACAATAAATCTACCTATTCAATATTATCATAAAACATGTCTTTGTTTTAATTGATGCAATAGTTCTTTATTAAATAGGTGATGAAGTATATGCACATGTATGCATGTGTGTCCAAGCATGTGTGTTTGCATGTGAGTGATGGAATCATCCCTTATCGCAATAAAAGGTGCACTACCTACCTAATTAGACATAGGCAAGCAAACACTGGATACAGTGAGCTTTGTCTCACTTTGCTCTGGAGACATCTTTTTCTTTTGTACTAATCAGTGGTGACGTGTCACATCATCGTGAGTGACAATTACAGACCTCTTATTAGAGGCAGTGATTGCACAACCAGGGAGATTGATGAGTGGATTGGTGTTTTCTCAGAAACCAAGCTCCTCCCTGCCAGCCCTCTTCTGACAACATTGTTGAATATTATAAAACACGTATTTAATGCAATTCAGGTAAAGCGTCTTCACTTGGCAAAACAGGTTATGATTGCTTAGAAATTTATGCTGAGAGCAAAATCCAGTCTATGTATTTGAATTGTATCATTATTCTGAGAGAGCTATGCTCTTCTGGAATGCTTTGCCGCCTTCAGTTTCTGCCACAGTGGCTGTGATGTTGAGAGTCAGGTGTCACATTTTGTTTATACATGGAAAATACAATAAGTGGACAAACATTTTGCTGGAGACGGCGTAGTTGATTAAAAGCTAGATGTTGTACTTTAACTTCATCCCAAATTTTGCACTTCTAATCACAAGTACCTTTAAACAAATTATGGTTCACCTATTCCTATTACAAGCTAATGAATTGGCCCTAACCCTGGAACAGGGGTTGTCAAACTCCAGCCAGCTAGAATCACCTGCAGGCTTATTAAAAACACAGAGCCCTGGTCCCTACTTCCAGGGTCCACTTTCAGGAGCCCTCTAGAGAACCCTCATCATTTGCATTTCTCAGAAGTTCCCAGGTGATGCTGATGTTGAAGCTGAAGCTGATGGTCAGGAGACCAAGAACCTCTGAATCCTATCCAAAGGAGTAACTTTTTGTTGGTCACATTTTGTTTCCCCAATATTCATCTCCTGGCTGTTCCCCCAGAAGCTTCCCTAGATCCCAATCCTGCATAATTTTACCTTAAAAATGTTTCATTTGTTGCTTTTGTTTTTCTAGCCATGGCCTCATGGTCAACTTCCATGAGGCAAACAGGGATTGCTCTACCTAGAATGATGCTTCCAGTGTCATTTTCTTAAGTCACTTGTCTGATTCTGTGGTACCCAGGCACTGATGCAGTCACACTGTGCCTAAGTTCTTACTGGCAGTGTTTGTAGAGCCATCCTAATTGGAACATTGATCAAATTAATCAGCTTGGTCTTTTTGGATAGAAGATAGAAGTTAGAGGGTCCCATTGTCAAAATGGAGATGCATTCATTATCCTAACAAATTATGATCACTTTGACTAAATTCATCATCAGTTGGACTCTTGGGATTTTTATAATCCAAGTTGCCCTTGAACAGTTTAAAAGAAAGTTATTAAGACACTGTCCTCTAGCAGGTAGAAAAATTGAAAGCTAAAAATGTAGATTATTATTCTCATTTGAACCAAGTATACTATTCACATGTAAGCATTCGTTTAAGATCTACTGTGTGCCAAACCCTCTGGAATGTGATGCAGATGCAAAGTCTGCAACTATGGAACTCACATTCTCATGGGGGAAGACAGGATCAACAGGGAAGCAGATGAGCAAACCTGATAATTTTGGAGTGGTTGGGTGCTCTGAAGAAAGTAAAGCAGGAGACATGACACAGTGGTGGGGTGTGGAGCTAGTTTGGGTAGAATGATCTGTGCAGGTCCCTAGGAGGAAGTGGCATTTTGGTTGAGACCTAATCAATGAGAAGCAGTCATCCATCTCTATCTCAGTGCTAAAGACAGGTTAAGATTTGTAGAGATGGTAGAAGAGAATCTTTCAGGAAGAGGAAATAGGCAGTTGAAAATGTTTTTAACTGTAAATACTTGGGAACCTGTTGACCACGGAAGGGAGATTCATTTTATTCTGAGCCCATGGGAGAAATCTTGGAGAGGTGACATGATCTGCTTTTTATTATTGTTATTATTATTATCATTATCCATTTTTAAATTATTTTTTAAAATTTGTTATATTCAGTTATACATGACAGTAGAATGTATTTTAGATTATACATACACAGAGTATAAATTATTCTATTTAGGATCCCACTGTTAAAGGTTGTACATGATCTGGAGTTACCCTGGTCATGTATACAAATACAAGGCTAGGCAAGTTATGACATATTAATTCTACTTTCTTTCTTATTCCTTTCTCCCCTCCCTTTCCTTTGTTTCCTTTTGTCTAATCCAGTGAATTTCTATTATTCCTCTCCCTAGCCTCCCTTGTTTTGGGTTAGCATCTGCATATCAGAGAGAACATTTGGCCTTTGGTTTTTTGGGACTGGCTTATTTCACTTAGCATGATATTGTCCAGTTTGATTCATTTACCTGCAAATGCCATAATTTCATTCTTCTTTATGGCTGAATAATATTCCATTGTGTTTATATACCACATTTTCTTTATCCATTAATCTGTTGAAGGAAACCCAGGTTGTTTTCATAGCTTGGCTATTGTGAGTTGAGCTTCTATAAACATGGATGTGGCTGCGTCACTGTAGTATACTGATTTTAAGTCCTTTGGGTATAGACTTGGGAGTGGGATAGCTGGGTCTAATGATGGTCCCATTCCAAGTTTCCAAGGACACTGCTTTCCCTAGTGGTTGCACCAATTTGCAGTCCCACCAACAATGTATGAAAGTACCTTTGTCCCTACATGCTTGCCAACATTTATTTTGCTTATATTCTTGATAATTGCCATTCTGACTAGAGTGAGATGAAATCTCAGTGTAGTTTTAATTGGTATTTCTCTGATTGCTAGAAATGTTGAATATTTTTTTCATATATTTTTTGACCATTCATATTTTTTCTTCTGTGAAGTGACATGATCAGCTTATTATGGGTGAGACCTCTGGACCTATTGTGGGGGTAGATTTGGAATATCTTACTAAAAAAAGTGGCTTAGGGAGCACAGTAATTCTGATGCATGCTCAAGTTGAGTGCTGTAATAGAGCAGTTCCCTAGTGAATTACTTGAACAGGAATGTCCTTCCACGCTTGCTTTCTAGGGACTTGCCATTTAACACAGGGAATAAAGGGAAGACATTGAGGTTGATTTTTAGGCATTTAGCTTGAGCATTTAGCTGACTCTATAATCCATTAGCTGAGATAGAAATTGGCAGAAATATCCAAGGAATTCCAAGGAAATTTCCAAGAAATTTCCAATTTCCATTTGTAGAAATGAAGCATTCTCTTTTCAGCTTGGTTAGGATTGAAGTACTGTTTAGATTTCCAAGTGATAAGGTCAATTGAGTAATCAGATACATATGTGTCAGAATTCTTGCCTAAGACCAGAACTGGAGACGTAAATTTTAGAGCTTTCACCATATGGATAACAAGGCCTAATAAGGGATCCCAGAGATCTGAGGTGTGACCCGTCTTCTATTTTGTATATGTACTGAGAACTGTACAAAGTAAGCCCACATGATTTCTCTTTATAGATTTTGAAAAATAATCCTATTGGTTCCAAAAACAATATAAACAGTAAATAATAGCTAAATTCATAATAACATGACTATTTGTTCTATGTCTATGGAAATGGTTAAAAAGATTGTGCTAATTATTCATTAAAAATTCAGGATTGATTTACCTTTAAAAATATATGAAGAATTATTTTTTTTACCTTTTTTACCTGCTAAATAGAGCAGGTTTCTTATGGAAGGTGACATTTTACATACCTATATTTGGATGCTAGAAGAGTAGAAAGTGAGAACTCTCAGGAAGGCAGGTCTTACCCCTGAACTGAAGCAGAGAAAGACAAAGAGCCAAGTTTGAAGGTGTCCTGGAAATGACAATTCTTGCAGAAACTTATATGAAAGATGAAAGTATTTTAGTGATCATAAAGCAAGCCTTGTATTGTTGAAACAATTTTTAAATCTTTTAAAATAGCCAAACTATTAAAACATATCTAAGCAAATGCAGTGTGTTTAGGATTGTGTTTAAGTGGTGTTCAAGACGATGAATGTCTTAAATGCCATCACTTCTTTTCTAGCATCATTTCTTATTTTCCTTTGAGATTCCTTTCCTTTCATGGGTTCAGGAAGGGAAAGTCCATCGCACATGAGGCATCCTATCTGTAGCTTTTCATCACTCAGCGACTATTAAAACGCCATCTGCACTGCTCACGAGCTGGCCTCAATTGTGTCAATTGCTCTGATGTCAAATCTAACCCAGTTGTCAGAGCAGATTGCTAGAACAGATCTTAAGTATTTTCTACTATTTAAGGACTGACACAGGTGAAGCATAACAGGAAATGTACAGGGAGGAGGGAAACCAGGGGAGCTGACTCATTTTTCAAAGGCTATTTTTCTCTGGGCAACTTAAATCCTTCTTAGAACAACATTAGCATGATATAGTATGGTACTTACAAACATGGGGTTTGAGGTCAGATGTGGTGACTTAGGTCTGCCATCTACAAAGCAAATGACCCTGGGCAAGGGAATGGATCTTTCTTTGCCCAGTTTTTTTCTTGTTCATAAAGTGACACTCCACAGGATTATAGTGAGGATAAAACATTATAACTGATGTCACGCATTTAGAACATTGCTTGGAAGGCAGGGGTGTCTAGCAATGCCCTCAACTCCATATGTACTCTTCCCAATCTCTGAGCTTCAGGAATACCCAGGAATGTGTTAGATGAACAAGGGTCTGCCAAGGAGGATAAACTTCTCTTAAGATTTGGTATGCTTCTACATGCTGTGAAACAATATGGTGCTTTTATTTTTTACATAAGGGGAATCTTGGCATGTTTGTTCTAATAAGCATCCAAGCTCTATACACCTTCATTTACACTTTCATACTTCTAATAATATGATTTTTGCTTTCAGTAATGATAGATAGAAGTAAGTCAAAGTTTCTCTTCCTAATCAGATAAAAAGTAGAACTGGAAATTAGAGTTTTCCAAGTTTGTCAATTTGATTCTGTTTCATAACAATTAATGTCAAAACATGAAATTGCAAATTAGCTTCATTAAGAAGCTGAATGGTATACTAGAAAGAATTGAGAATTAGACAATGTTTATTCTGGCTTTCATCTACTATTTATTCACCCATCTATTCAACAAATATTATCAAGTTTGCTGATATATACTAGTCACTGTTCTAGGTGATATAGCAGTAAACAAGAAGTCACCTGTCTCATCTATTTACCTACTGACATAGAGAAAATTTAAAAATAAACAAATAAATATGTGTTATGTTGTATAGTGATGTACGTGCTTGGCAATATCCATATTGGTAAGGAGTCAAAACTGATGGAAAAGTGTTTTATTGTGTTTTTAACAAACAAAATGTTATCTGACCTTACACATGTCATTCAGTGTTTCTTGGTTTAAATCTTCCATGTGTCCAGTGTGTGTTTATGTGTTGGTGGGGAGTGGGTGAGTATAAGATTTGGGAATCATAGTGGCCTTGCAGTTGTTAGCTTTGACTAGCTCAGGGTCCTCTATAATAGCTCTATATGAGTCATCCTGTATTTAAGGGAAGTCATCTCCTCCTTTATCTAGTTTCTCATGGTCCCATTCTGTGTTCTCCATATCACACAATAATCTGCATTATAGCTCTTGCATTATTGTATGGTATGTTTCAGAGCAATTTGTACCTATTTCATCAATTAACTCACCATTAAATCTATTGGTTCTTCATTTATCTAATGTATGTGGAGACTATACCATATACTAGATCCTACATTGGAAGATTTAGGTCAGTATTATTATCATTGTACTACAGAAAATAAATAAATAAATAAATAAATAAGAAGTGAAGGAAATAAATATGACTTAGTCCAAAGAAAAATAACAGATCTATGGGAAGTTAAAGTTAAAATTCATTCTCCTCCAAAGATAGACCATATTGCTCATTTTATTCACAGCCAGTCCTCAGAGAAGGGTTGGGCTTCCTTTTGATATTATCACCAGGTGATGTCAATGAGAGAAGATCTGATTTTAACCATCAAAAATCTCTGGACACGAAGTTTTGAGTGAATGGCTTTCTATTTGTGCCATATAGTCAGTACATTCCATGGAGCAACTACAGAAAATATTCCTTGATCAAGGAAAAAGAAGAATTTGCCATTAAAGAAAGGCAATTTTTCTGCCTAACACAATGAAAAGACCTGTCCAAGAGGTATTCATCTGTGCTAGCATCTGACCTCCTTCTTGACAAGATATCAGTGAAAAATGAACTCAGTGAGATGCATCCCAGGTTCCCTGGGGAAAGAAAGATGCAGAGAGGACAAAGAATAAGGCTTAAAAGCAGCCCTAGAAGAGGTCTGCAAACAATTCCCAAGAATATTCCCCATGTGTTACAGGAAAAGGCGACACATATTAAGAAGACTGAGCCATCAAATCAGCTTATGCTCCTTCATTGGATCCCTTCCTGAGATTTGGAGAGACTTTGAAAGAAGGCTTTATATTGTCACAATTTAAATATGAAAGATAGTATAAGATGATATAATTATCACTATGGGTGATACCAGCAATTTCCCTCCACTGAATAGAAAAAGCCACTGTAACACACTGCAGCAGTGACCAAGACAGCAGTCACCCCAGTGAAATAATACCATTCAGGTCCACAGGAGAAAGACCCCAAAAACCTGTGAACAGCATCAGGTAAGACCCAGCTTCCTGAGAACACCAGGAAACCTTGGTTATTATGCTTAAGCTACATGTAGAATGCTGTTCCTCCATCATAGAACATAGATCAGAGCCACCAAAAGGAACTTGTACATAGAAGTGATAAAAGAAAAACTTAACACGAAGCATATTTGATGGAGTTAATCTGAGCAAAGTACCATTCATGAATCAGGCGGCACTTAGAACCAAAAGAGCCTCCTCCAAAGGCTCACCAAGGGCCCTCGCGGTGGGCTTCTATAGGTGGAAAGCAGAGGTGAAGTAAAGAAATCACTTGGTTGTCTACAGCCAGGCATTTTCCTGCCTTGAACATAATCAGGTACAAAGTTCCTAACTACAGGTTAGTTGGTGTTTTATGATTGGCTAAGCCTAAATTTCATTCTGTTGTTTAAACTGGGCTTCCATTTGTTTATGTAGGAACCCAAGGTGCTAGAGTTTTTCTGCCTGATGGTCTCCTGTTTATTATTATTTTTGATAGAAAAATCAATGACAAATGACATAGGTAACAATGTTCATTTCAGTTGTTCATTACAAGGATTTATTGGATTGATTGTTTGATAAGGAAAGAATTCCCCCATAATACTTATTTCACTCACAGGAAACATGAATTGAAGAAAAGTAACAAAATATCTCTTTATGTCCTAATGCTGTGGAAGAGGAAGAGTTTAATGAAGAGGCCCTGAGAATTGAAGAATTAAACTTAAACACCCCTCCGAACACACACACACACACACACACACACACACACCCACACACACACAGTGGGAGCTGCCTTTCTTAGTTGCTCATGGGAGGTTGAAAATATTTGGGAGGTGTATCAAGATTAACCTGCTCAAGTGAATGGTTGATGATTGAGCCACAATTGGAAACAGTACTGGAGGAGGGGAATCTCCATCAGTGTTTAAATATCATTGAGATTGAAACTGTAAGTGATGAATATTCACCAGAAATCTGTGCAGAAAATGGGTGGCCTAAGCTGGTGATAGGAGTGATCTACTCCACAGTCAGAGGTTGCATGCATGTGTTATGGAGTCCTGACTTTATAGGCAAAGTGCATCTATTTTGATATGGAACAATTTCTACAGAAATGGGCTTTCAACTAGGTTTAAATGGTGCATGATTATAATCTCAGGGATTTATGAAGCTGAGGCAGGAGGATTGCAGGTTTGAGGCCAGCCTGGGAAACTCAGCAATACCCTGTCTCAAAAAAAGATTAGGGATATAGCTCAGTGCTAAAACACCCTTGGATTAAATCCCCAGTACCAATATATAAATGTAAATAAAAGAAGTGGGGTTTTAATTTAGACCAATTGTTAGTTTTCTGTCTATTCTGTGTGAAATCCCTTCTTATGACATACACCTAGAAATGTTTCATGTTTGCAATGGTTTGAAAGTTCTGCTTACCTTGCCAATCCCTTCCTGTACTGATCTCTTTGTTTCTGATTTATCTTTGAGTGTATATACCCAGAAGTTACAGTAAAAATGTTGGACAATCTCTATGGTATAAGCATCGACCAACCAGAATCAGTGTCCACCTGAAGCAGAGTCTGGAAACACCCTGGTTAAAAGTCCTTGGCCAAGTGGTTGCTTCCTCCCCAGGTGGTCCATGGAGGAGGGACTGTGGTCCTTCACTATGATGACACTAGAGGCCACAGAATAGTAACTATTTGACAGAACAGAAGCATTTCATTATTTTGGCAAACAGTATCATAATGGTGTAATAAAGTTATGAATCTCAGAACCATCAAACATGACATTAGTCTACTAGCCAAATGATAATTCCATGACATTATAAAGATTGTACCATTAGTTCATCTCTGAGACCACTCTCCCTCATCTCTGAGCCCACTCTCCCTCTCCGTATACTCCCAGTTGTGGCAAATTCTCTAATAAAAACTTAAAATCCAAGGTTACAAAAAAGAAAAGGTTTTATTCATTTTGTTATTAATTATGATTTTCCTAGTTAGACCATTGAATCTGTTATTATCTCAAACATAGAAGCATTCTCTGCTGTGTTAATGTGAGGTAATCTGAAAAGCAGAAGTGCACCACTTCAATGATATCATCAGTTAGCTTCATGACCTTGAGTAGGTCACTTGCCATTTTTTTTATCTGTAAAACTGGAGTAGGGACACTGATCTCGACAATTCCCCCAGTTTCGATATTTTGAGTCTGATTGTATGACTTGATGGTAGTTAGCACCTCTCATTATTCACAAATTCTCTGCACATAGAAGAGTAGAGGAAGATAGCATTTATTTTGCACTTGGAAGGATAAACATAGAAAGGTTTACTGTTTTTATTTCCTTATGTTCTTGACTTTTAATTATTGGATCAATTTATATCAGCAAGTAGTTACTTCTGGAAAGAGGAAGATATATCTTAATGGTGTAAAACAATGCATTTTGGAATTGGAGGAACTTTGCCTAATTTTCACCAAAGAATCATTTAAAATTTTTATTTAGATTGATAATACAAATATTTCCTTAAGTGACTTCTTAGAGTTTTGTATATTTACTTATAGTTGTCTTTGTATATTTTACCCATGTTCTATCTGTGGTCTAGCTCTGACTTTTATTAATATTTTTCCAGATGACTCCTGGTTGTTCTAACAATATTTATGGAACAGTTCCTCTTTCACCAATAGTTTGACATAACTTGTATTTTTTCAAATACATTAAGTGGTTTGGGGACTTTTAATTATCTTCCATTCATTTGTCTATATATTGATGTTCAAATATCTTATATGCAATCTTGGGTATTCTACAACTTATGTATGATTCAATATTATTATTTTTAAGAATGCAGCAATAGTAATATTACCTCAGAGATACTGGAAACATGAAATAAAATAATGCTTAAAAGAACTCATCATAATATCTGACCCATTCTAAACTTAAAAAATGTTAGATATCATTACCAATATATACTATTAGTAATAATATCAGTAATAGCATTTTCTTCCTGCTGGCGAAATTTTATTTATGTTTTACAGTTAGTTTCAGTGCACACCCTTTTGTGTGTGTGTGTGTGTTTTCTAGGAGTTGTTTTTGTTTTTGACAAATTCATGTAGTTTAAACTCATAGAGTTTTGGGAAAAAGCTTTCTCAGTCTCTTCTAATTCTGAGAAGGAGTACTGCCCAGCAGGAATCTTTATTCTAGATAGTATGCTTCCTACTGGGCTGCTGTTCCCATCTGCCTGGAGTCATTCCTATACCAGTTAATTATGTGTTTTGGTTCCCCCTTTGAAAATAAGCTAGAACTTCTCTCCTCTGTTAAACAAAGCCTGACTCCCTGCTGGTACCATTTTCACAACTCTGCCCACAGTGGATACAATTGGCCAGTTTTGTCTTTCATTCTCCAACTCTATGGGGAAAACTTCAGTCACCACCAAGGAAGGGAATGGTGCCCCTAGCTGAGCAGCTGAGATTAAATCCAATAACTGTGAAGTTTGTAGATATGAGAGTGTTGGAAAGATTAAGGCACAAAAATTCACTGGCTCTGGAGGCACCTTTTGTACCTGTTCTCAAAACAGAATCTCAATTCTATTATTTTCCCCAATAAACCATCAATGGCAACAGAATAAGCCCCTAGCAGCAAAGCTCATAAAAAGCAACTTTTATGTCTTGATTATTTATTAGAATATTTTCCCGTTTTTTAGAGCAGAAAATCTAGCATAGAATCTTAGAAGGAGAAAAAGGGATGGAGACTTCTTCTGTACCAGGCAGTGAACTGAACTTCTGATTTCAGGGTTCACATTTAGTTTGTTTAGCAGAGATATCACATTGACTTTTCAATTTTATTATTTGATTTGAGAGGTTAAAAGAAAGAAAAATATTCAAGACCAGAGATGATATCTTATAAAACCCCACCCACTACCCTAGGTCATTAGCAAACTGAAGATTATAGTATTGAGATAGTCATTGGGATTTGTTTGGTTTTGATCCTTCAAATCAATTTTGGATGGCAAGAATTACGTTTCACCATCCTGAAGTAAGGTCTGCTAATTCAGAGATGTATTTCTGCAGCTCTTCTTACACCCTATGACAGCATCTCCACCATCATGTGCCCAAGGGCAGAACTTGGAGGAATATTTTCCATGGAAGTGAAGTAATCAGACAGTCAAAAATTGGAATCACTCCCAGTTCTTCGGAAGTAAAGTTAATTAATCTGGAAGCAGATCATTTGTGTATAAGAAATTCAAGAGAAGTGTAATTAGTTCAGCAATTAGCTTTAACTTTTCAGAAACATTTCTCAAAAATAGGCATTAAAATCTCCCCACCTCCTCCTTCTAACCATATTTTTAACTGGTTTATTACAGCTGATTGTTAAATATGCTGTCTCATTGCTTGATCATGTGGTTGGGGGGAAAACTAATCCATTATTAGCTCTTCCTGCACAGTGAGGTTCTGCTGTATCTACATTCTCGATTGAGACTTGCTCTTTGTTCTTAATGAGCACATGACTGGGATGTGTAGTGAACACATCTTCAACAGACAATGATTAATAATGTTTCCTTGAGAGGGTGTTTTCCCCTCCTTCTATTCCTTAGAAAACACCCACCTACTTGTCCTCTGGCCAGAGCCACACCTTCAAGCAAGTGCATTTTTATAGTTTTTTTTTTTTTTTTGACAAAAAAATAGTAGTTCAGCAAATGGGACTTATGTATATATTTTGCGTCCAATTTTCTTTTTGTTGTTGTTACTGGGGATTTAACTCAGGAGCCCTCAACCACTGAGCCACATCTGCAGCCCTCTTTTGTATTTTATTTAGAGACAGGGTCTCACTGAGTTGCTTAGCACCTCACCATTGCTGAGGCTGGCTTTGAACTCAAGATCCCCTTGCCTCAGCCTCTTGAGCTACTGGGATTACAGGCATGCACCACCATGCCAGGCCACGTCCAGTTGTTTTTCAAAAATGTGGAATGATTTCTTGGGTGAGATATTTCTTTTTTTTTCATTCCTTCTAAGTCCAGATGGTGTTTTGCAAAGTTTGGTTAGACCAATTAATGACTGCTTCTGTTGTCTTTAATTTGTCTTTTTATCTTTTCCACATTAACAAAATCATGAGGTTTTATAGCTGCATTAGTACCTCCTTTTTTCCTTTTATACATCAAGAAATAACTGAAAAATAAATGGACTTGTAGTATTATTTTAAAATTGGTAAGAAGAAAATGTACAGAAATAAATGATTACAATGATGCATTTATAATCAGTAAGTATCTGAGAGTCAATAATTGTATTTTAATTCAAAGCAAAGTGATCCCCCAAAATGTTCACAACAGGTTATGAATGGAATTTGAAACTTAGTACTAAAAACTAGCTCTTTAAAGGTTATGTTGCCCTTTTCTTATTTTTATGTATCTTGTTTTTGGAATATCTTGATGTTTGTTCAATTTTTGTAAAATTTATTGAATTATTAAATATTATACATATTTTCTTAAAAGTACTTAAGTCTCAGTCCAGAAAATATTATTTTTGCCATAAAGTGGGCCCATTGCTAAGGCAACAGAATTCCCATGGAGCCCACTCACTTCTGTTTGCCAGTGACGTGGGACATAACATTAACACTCCAGTATGTCCCATCTTCATCAGTCCTGTTTCTTTTATATCATGTTTACAATCCTGGTCTACAGAAATACACATTTGGTTAAAAATATACTCACAGATTTCTTAGTATTGTTTTATATTGGCTTATTGAAATCACTATTTTCTCCACACCAAAATTTCCTTGGCCTTCTTAGCTTGCTTCTCTCTCATTTATTTAATTTAATTTGTTCTAATTAGTTATACATGATGGTAGAATGCATTTATGCATTTTGATAGATCATATATAAATGGAGTATAATTTCTCATGTTTCTGATGGTACATATTGTAGGATCACATCGATCATGCAGTCATATGTATAGATGAGGTAAGAGTGTCTGTTTCCCAAACCCTTCCCCTCCCTTCACTCCTCTCTAAAAAATCTAACTCTATTCTTCCCTTGTCCCCCCCCACCCTATTATGAATTAGCATCCACATATCAGAAAAAAAATTTGGCCTTCATTTTTTGGGGTTTGGCTTATTCCACTTAGCATGATATTCTCCATCATATATATATATATATATATATATATATATATATATGTGTATACATATATATATGTATACACACACACACACATACCACATACCATATATATATATATATATGGTATGGTTTATGGTGTGTGTGTATATGTATACACACACACATACCACATTTTCTTTATCCATTAGTCTGTAGAAGGACACCTAGGTTGGTTCCATAGTTTAGCTGTTGTGAGTTAAGTTGCTATAAACATTGATGTGACTGTATCCCATAGTATGCTGATTTTAAGTCCCTTGGGTATAGACTGAGGCATGGGACAGTTGGGTCAAATGGTGGGCCCATTCCAGGTTTTCTGAGGAATCTCCATACTGCTTTCCATAGTGGTTGCACCAATTTACATTCCCACCAGCAATATATGAGTGTACCTTTTCCCCCACATCCTTGCCAACATTTATTGTTGCTTGAATCCTTGAAAATTGTCATTCTGACTGGAGTGAGAGTAGGTTTGATTTGTATTTCTCTAATTGCTAGAGATGTTGAACATTTTTTCATGTATTTGTTGATCAATTGTATGTCTTCTTTTGTGAAGTGTCTGTTCAGTTTCTTAGCCCCTTTTTTGATCCGGTTAATTGTTTTTTTGGTGTTAAGTTTTTTGACTTCTTTATATATCCTGGAGATTAATGCTTTATCTGAAGTACATGTGGTAAAGATTTTCTCCCAATCTGTAGGTTCTCTCTCCACATTATTGACTGTTTCTTTCACTAAGAGGAAGCTTTCTAGTTTGAATTAATCCCATTTATAGATTCTTGATTTAACTTCTTGTGCTTTAGGAGTCTTGTTAAGGAAGTCAGATCCTAGGCTAGCATGGTGAAGATATGGGCCTACTTTTTCTTCTAGTAGGTGCCGGGTCTCTGTTCTAGCACCTAAGTATTTGATCCAGTTTGAGTTGAGTTTTTTGCAGGATGAGAGATAAAGGTTTAATTTCATTTTGTTACATGTGGTTCTCTTCTCCAAGTGAATATCAAGTTGAGTTAAGAAGAAAAAATGGACAATGTCAAATTTGATACTGAAGGTCAGTTGAATCTGAATGGACATGTTGGATGGACAGCATCTTCTTGTTACATAATTGAGCAGCTCCTCTGCATTACAGCTTATTCCAGCTTCTGGATACTGAAAGAAATATAGATCATGAATGATGGACAGTAAAAAAGAAACTATCATTTAAACAACCTCTTTTATTGCAATTATAATCTTACAGATAGGTTTTTACCAGAAACCAAATGACCATCTTGTTAAGTGGAGACAAGTCTACTTTCTCTGAGTGGAATACTTGAAACATTGAATATAGTTTGATGCATATAAAACATTTGCCACATAAGCACACATCCATTTTTAGGTATTATACTCAAAATAACTGATTGGTTTTATTTTTTCCCATTTCGATAGCAATCATGGTACCATTGTAATACAACTTAAACTGAAAATTGGCCTTCTATCTAAAGAAAAAGAGGCCAATTATAAAAATGAGTATCAAAACTCGCCAATGTATCTCTCAAGGTTTAAAAGCATATCAAAAGAAGAAATCAAAATCATTGTGTTTTTAGATCCAGGGTTGATATTATTATTGACTTAAGGATATTGAATCTATGTACTATAGAAATGATTTTTTTCATATCATTTTTATATTACTTAAAAAAAGATGGTCGTTACTTATTTTTATTCATCTATTTTTTTATTGCTCAACAAGTTAAGATGATAAGAGTTTGAAAGCTTAAAAACAAACAGAATCTCTGGACACTGAGTGCAGTTTATGGAGGATGATTTTCCTAATGCACTATGAAACAGGCAAAATAATACACGGTCAACATATTTTCTTTATTTCTATGGATGTTGATTATAGGTACTTTACAGTTGGTCTATGAATGCTACCTAGACACTTGAGGTCCATATAAATTTATGTTGAACAAATAATCTAACAGACTTCAAGTTATTATTTTTATGTAGTTACAATGCTTACAGGGACATTTCTTTAATATTTTGGGAACTCCTTTTCCTGCAAGTCACATAAATAATAAACATGTGGATATTTAGAGAATACTTAGTATGGATAGTAGTTGCTATTATTAAAAAAATCAGCGTCTATTAAATTCTTACTGTGAAAATTGTATGTTTACTATCTTATTTAATCCACAGTACATGAGGCAGGTGCTATTATTGCCTCCAGCAATAGCAATATTGATAACTGATAGAAATGACTCAAGATTATAGCGATGATTTTTCTATTGTCGAAAATTCTATCTCTTGAAGTGTCCATTCATTGGTTCACCAGTTTTTGGCTCTCCCCCTTTCATTTTATGATGTTCTTTGCTTGATGTAATTGCAGTTTTTCAATTTCTCCCCTAAGATCAAGTGACAGGGCCAAGGAGTGAGTTATATGGATAGGGAGCTTGGGCACTGGAAAAAGCAGAGCCAAATCCACCAGGGAGGAGGCTCCACAGTTAGTAGATCTGTAATTTGGGAATCTCATGTTGCTGTCATGGGATAGGCAGCTGAGGAAGCCTAACAGAGCTGACACTGAGTGGACTTCCTGCAAGCAGTGTCAACTGAAGAAGTAAGTGATTGAACAAATTTTAAAAAGTCATCCAACTCTGAACCCAAACTAGGTGGAAGCAAGGGTCAAGGAGGCTGCCTGTTTCTAACCACTTATTCCACACAAACATATTGAGCAGCTTTTCAAACTGTCCTTCGTTAAATTCCACAAAGATCTCATGGAACAGCTCACCTGGCCCATGTATAACTAGTACAGAAGCCAGATGTCCTGATTTTAGCAGGAAAGTCCATGACAGAGGTGAGGTTGGGAGGTTGGGAAGCTCACTGTGTTTCTCAGTGCTCTGTTCACCTCCAGGAACTCGGGCCAGGGACACAGGACACAATAGTACATTGTTTGATGCCCAGACCCTGGAAGCAAAGATTGTAATCTCTGCATCATCCTGTCACTAGGAATGAAGAGGAATGAAGAATATTAGGTCCTCTGAACAGAGAGGGTAGGAGTGGTCACATATGCCAAAACAGTCATCCAGTGGCTTGTGTGTGAGTCTGTGATACATTGATGGAGTCTGCTAAATTCAGGGTCAGGAGTGCCAGTCTTTAGGGACATATTTTTGAATAAATGAAGAAAGGCAGGAGTTGTAGTCACAACTCAAAGTCCAAGGAGAAGAAGTTTGGATCTTAGTTGCCATTATACAGACTGTTAACCGTCCAGATTTGGGCCAATAGCCTTCCTTGTCCTCAGTTTACCAGTTAGCTCATCTGTAAAGTAGGAATGCTGAGCATTAGGCTGTGAGACACATGGAATTTTAATAGATATTGTAAGCAGAGATGAGGCTGTTTAATCTGTTCAATGTCTCCCATGCCACATCTCTGCTCAGTGAGAAGCACAATTAATACTCCAACATATAGGCTGGTTTGACTTCTTTTGATCCTGCTTTGAATCACAAAGGCAAATTATAACACCTCCTTTATTCATTGCCCATAGGTTTGTATCCAATGATGTGGTGAACTTAGCCAGATTCTGACATACCTGTCTTATTCTTGGAGCATTAGGTGTCAATGTTTAGGTGGGTGGTAACTGCAGGGTAAGGTGGGGAAGACAGAGAAATTAACATTTCCCAGGTTTATTAAAAATTTAAAATTGAGAGTAAGCCTATTTGAGTCCACTAGGAAGATTACATAGACATTTTCTATCCCCATGTTTTACTCTTAGAAAATAAAAAATATTTTGAAAGTAAGAATAGAGTCAAGTTCCATCCATTAATCATTAGAGAACCTATATCTAAAACAGGTGACTTGGGCTGGGATTGTGGCTCAGTGGTAGAGCACTTGCCTAGCACATGTGAGGCACTGGGTTTGATTCTCAGAAGCACAAATGGATAATAAATAAACAAAATAAAGGTATTGTGCTCATCTACAACTTTTAAAAAGAGTGACTTACTTGCTAGACTCTCATGCACCATGCTGCAGGCAGTTACGAATTATTGTCTGTGTTTAGCTAACAGCTCAGAAATGAAGAGTCATCTTCTCAACCCTTGATTTTACAGAAATTGTTTATTAGTTATCCATTGCATGGAGCCCACCAGCAGGGTTCGGGGCTCTATGTAATTCTAGAAAAGAAATATTTGGTGTCTTCACATCCAAAGGTACTTCCAATGACCCATTAACATTGGGCATGCCTTCTGAGAGGCCTTGCTAGGACCAACTGTGTTTCTGTTTGTCAGAGCAGAGATAATTGATCCCCACAGGAGTGGAAGCCATGACCTTGGCTTCCTCAGTTGAAACTGTCAGAAATGGCTTCCAGGGGCAGACCTGCAGTGTAGGCAGCCTCTGAACTTGGTTGCTGACAGTGGAATGAAGTATTTTGATCACAAGGATATGATCCACCCCCTTGAAATCAGGCTAACAATGGAGGGTCACACTTGCCAGGTTTTGGCCTCCCTTAGCACTCTACAGAGGTACCCAGCCATCCCCGTCTGCTCCCAGCTGTCTTGTCTGTGGGGCTCTGGGGTTCCTCAGGCCCCTGATCTGTCTTTGTTGGTCAATTCTAGTTTCTTTTTATCTCTCTTCATATCTCAGGTTTCCACCTCTAGTTACAGCATCCCTGGCAAAGTATGAGAGTTCCAATAATTTCATTTGAACAAGCAGTAAGATGTAGAAGGCTAAAGAAAGTGGATTATTTGGAGATCCCTTTTCTTCCTGTAATTTCTACATTCACACAACAGTAAACAAAATAATGTCTTAGGCTTGTGTGTAACTTTATATAATTTCAAAATGGCATTTTAATTAATGACATAAGTTATTTTGTCAGTGAGGACACACCATGACGTGTACAAAGGCCACCCATGGACTTTGGGTATAATAGTTGCAGGTTCAACTCCAGCTTAACCAGGTATTTGGCACCAGGGTCAAAGGCAAAGACCCATGAACCTGCCTGAAACTCAGTTTTCTTACCTGTAAAATGGGAAAAATCACTCATAACTCAAAGAGTTGCTACTTTTTTAGAGAAATTATACATAAACTTAAGTAATATATTATTTTTAAAGGGGCATATACATAATCTGGCCAAATGATTATGAGGATGGTGACTGAAAGTTATATTAGAGTTTAAAGTTCTGTGTAGATTTACTTTAACCATGAGTAAAAGTGATGATGATCATTCAATTCAGGGCACAAAATATTTGTTTAAAACATTGGAGCTAAGCAAGGTGGGACACACCTGTATTCTTAGCTGCTCAGGAGGCTGAGACAGGAGGATCTCAAGCTGAGGAAAGCCTCAGCAACATAGTTATCCCTCTTTCAAAATTTAAAATAAGTGAAATAATAAATAAATAAGAGTTGGGGACATATCTCAGTGGTAATGCACCCTGGGTTCATTCCCCATTACTGCAAAAAAAAAAAAAAATGAGCCATTCTTGATTAGAAAGTCAATTATGTGACTTAGCTAATTTAAATATTTTGCATGTATACTTATTTGTGCATTATATATGAATGAGTTGATTTCTTCTATTTATAATGAAACATAAGGAGATATAACTAAATAATTACTAATTAAAAATGGCAATATCTATTATTAATATGGTAAGATTTTTAATTAAAGTTATTTTGTTAGTCCAGGCAGATCTTCATAGTCTTGAAGAATAATTCTTAAAGAATAATTATGAATGTACTTTGTATTGTTTGTGACTTTGATGTAATGATCAGTGTTCTTCACTGATTCAAGGACACCTTCCATAAGTCTAGTACAATTGGTGTTTCTGTTGATTCAAGGACTCCCTTCCATAAATCTGAGGCACACACCACTCTTAGCTAGAGCTCCTTGACCCACAGACTCGTAACAACTGCCACATAACAAAGCAGGTCTAAGTAATAGGAAATTCTGGTATGACCTACAAATTCCTCCTCCAGACTGTTACCGTGGGTCAGCTTGAAGTCAGTAGTTAAATTCTACATAGATAAGCTGATTCCTGCTCTTTAATTTTCCTGCCTTATAAATATTTTGCAGTTCATCTGATCCATCACCATTACATGTGATTTACTTTCTCATTTTGAAAAAAAAAGTGGTAAAAAATAATATCATTATATTCCTCCTTAAATAGATGGGATACTCTGGTGAAAACACTGAGTAAGTGCCTAATGGGGTGAGTCTGAGAGGAGAGTGCTTTTAGTGAATTCACGACATGGACATGTTTGAGTAGCATCCTGCTATCTCTGCTCTAAAGACACATGCTAATGGATGGGCTAGAGTAGCATAATGAGCTCACTCCATTAAATTAGTTCTTTTTCCCTGTTAAATATCTAAAAGAGAAAGATGGTCCACTTAACTAGGGGAAAAAGTTTTCATTTCAGTGCTGTAAAGCATGATGCATATTTCCTTTCTAATTTAATTTCTAACCATTAAGACTCAATTCTATAAATGACCCAAGTGAGGCACTTGGAGAGATTAGAAAAGTATAAACTGAATGTCGTTTGTATTTGGCTGGCTAGACACCATGATGTTATATAGCATAATTCGAATTTAACATCATATTTTTATGAGACCACCAAACTGAAGCCTGGTGACACTCATGAACAATCACTAAGAAGCCCCCCAATGGAAAATGGGAATTGATCTTTTCTCTGGTCATTATTCTTTTTAAGCATCATATTGGGCAAGAATTGCAATCACTGTGATTTGAACTTGTGTTTAGATCGTCACTTTCACTCCCGGCATCATAGAAAAGGGTTGTGTTCAGTCTGTGGGCCGAGGGGAAAAGGATCATAGCTCTAATGAGCCAAATCCTTGAAAATGAGAAAATAATAATCTCCTCTTAATTAGAGCTCCCATTTTAGACTAAATGTTGGCCATGAGTTATCAAAAGAAGAAAAATCATTTCATTATTTGGTTAAAACAATATATGTAAATTAATGCCAAATTGCTTACTGGAAAGGGAGAATTAAAATGCTTTGGCTTGTTTTCACAAATATGTACATTGTTGGAACTGCATCATGATTTTCTAGTCAAAACAATTCCTGTTCTCTCCCATGTCGTGGAGATAGCAGAGACCAATGCACTGTCTACACAGATAGCAGTTGATGTTTACTGCATAAGCAGGCATTTTTAGTCTTTCAGAATATAGGAAGCAGGTCTGGTATGCCCATTTTGCAGATGGAGAAATGGAATATGGATTGCTCAAGGTTTAAAGAGATCCATCAATTAGAATTAGAATTCAGGAACATTGACTCCCATTCTTGATCTGGTCATCATCGCAAGCTGCACCAGCAGCTTCTACAGAGGTGGGAGCATCGACCTGGAGGAGAAAGCATCTCAGCAACTTAGGCCATACTCTGCTCATGAGCTGATTTTATCTGAAACTTGAAACATACAGAAGCATGTGGCTATGTTTTGATGCCTGGACTGTCCAAAATATCATATCATTTACATAGCACCATAAAATTCTTCCAGGGTGCTTTTCTCATTCTTCTGGCTTCAACCCCTATGACATCTGCTGAGTCCCTTGTCTCTTGAAATTGGACCACTCTGATCCTTGAGACAAGAGTTTAGAAGTCAAATTGGAGAAGAATAGCCATTTGAAAAAGTCCACAGGAAGGGAAATTCCAACCTGAAAGGAGAAAGAGTGAGGGTAGGGGCTGTGAGCCCTCCTGCATCAATTCCATGGAAAGTCATATTGCACCAGGGGATAAAGCCAAAGATGGGCCACTGTGGGGAGGCCCTGCATGGGGCAGAGAGCTCTTGCTTTGAGGTAGGGGACTTGGGAAACAAGTTTAAAATTCAGGGACATTCCATGAACTCAGGTTCCATTCTAAAAAGAGCATCACCATGTGTCCTCTCAGTTACTCACTGTGACAAGCTACCAAGAGAGTCTGAGTGTCCACAGACTCAATGTCCACATTTTAGGGATGTTAAAATGTCCCCTAGTGGTAATATAGCTGTCCTCAAGGTCACAAAACGGGTTGGTGTGAGAGCTTGACTTGCTCCTCCTGTGATTTGTCCCTATTTGAGAAGTAACATGGATTGATCTCATGCTGAACCACTTAGTAAAAGAAACAGGAGACCCATCCCTTCCCTTGTGTTTTAATATTCTGTATCTAATAGACATGACTGATGAGGTCACACTTGTCCAGGAAATGTAATAAAGTAAGAACCTTCAAGGCAAAGAGTTTGGTCATGCTGACACTTGTTTTAGGGGCTAATAAAAATATTAATGCACTGACCTGGTGATTATATATTGTTATGAATAGGGGTTACTGTTCCTAAGAGAGAGCTTTGATCACTTTTAAGAGCTCAGTGATTATGTGACACTTTAAAACAGTCTTTACCTCTTTATTTTTTTTGTTATTCACCCCTTGGGTCACTTTAAGAAATACAAATTATAAAAGAAAATGAACTATTATGTTGACATAATATCATTAGACAAACTAATGATAAGAGGCCTTTGGAAAATCTCCATGTTATCCTCATTAATTATGTTGATTTTATAGACAATCTATTTTAAAAATACTAATAATATTTACCATGATGTTCGAGTCTTATTACTTGTAACCATTGGCCCACCTGATCTTGAAATTACTACAAAAATATTGCCATCTTCCTACAAGTCCCACCAAGGACATCCCTAAATAAAAAATGATTCTAAAATGAAGGTAAACTATAACATAACAGTCATGGACTTTACGGGTCAAATTTCTTCCCTTCAAGCCTTCCTTCTTCACCATTTGCTACATTTGTTCTTCATAAAGTAAGTGGTGTACAGAGGGTGATTAAAAGCACCTCATTCATTCAGCATAGGGCTATTAAACCCAGCCCTATGTATGGTAGTATCCCAGTCATAGATGTAGAGCCAACATGCAGAAAATATAGAAATATCTATCAGGCATATAGACCAACTTACCGTGAAGGAGTCTAGAACACAATGTTTAAGGTTCAAATCCTTTTGGCCTCACCAACAGCATATCCCTGAATGGATGAATAAACTACAATAACTCATCACTCATTGAATGTTTTACCAAATTTAAGGTATATGGTGTCTACAGGATATTTGGATTTACCAAAAAAAGGAAATAGACCAGTTAACATAGTGAGTAGGACTAATTTGGCATGGCTTATTCTTTCTAAATAGCATTGCTGTCTCATGGGTATAGACAAGCAAATTTAATAACATAGTGGGTGGCATAAGTATGTCAGTATTGGCCAGATGGATGGTATTGATGTCTGTGATATGAGTTTCAATAAGAGAGGGAAGAGAAAGTTTTCCATGAGTAGATTGTGAATGTCTGCTAATGAGTGATTATCCCTCTGCCCAACATCTTAGGAAAGCAAGTGGATGAGATGAAGGATTGTTCCACTGGGGTGTTTTAGAAAGGAAGGCACCAGGGTCTGATCTAAACTCACTTTCTTTTAGTTCTTTTCTTCTCCAAGCTTCATTCTCTTTTCTCTTTGTTCCTCTGGTCAAAATCAATAAGTACTTAGAAAGGCAAAAGAGACATTTTTTATCTTCCATTCAGGAAGGTTTATTAATTTCAGTGTATAAAACAAACTGACAATGGACAGATTGACAGGAGAAAAGACACGCAAATGTATTACTGTGAGCATACGGGTGCCACATATGGTATGAAACTCATGGATGGGTCAGATGGTTGAAGCATAAATGCCGTCTTCATGGGGGAGAGGGAAGTTGGTCGGCAGGTAATTTTAGAGGAAGAGTAAATTATTGTTAGGGAAGATGAATAGGCTCAAAGAACAGAAAATAGCCTAGTTTGCCTGGACTCCAGGTACTGGATTAACTTCAGTCTTTTTTCTTGTGAATCTTCTGGAGGATCTGGTCTTTCAGGAGACAGAGAAACTTCAGAGAAAGCACCTTCCTTCGCTTTGGGAAAGAATGGAGTGAAATATTTGGGGAGAAGGGGAAGAAGAGCAGACTTTGTTTTTCCTTTAGTTCAAAGAATTCAGCATGCCAAAATATCACACTTTGGAGTGTTATTTTCTGATTCCCAACAATAGAGTACTTAGTCTTCCTTTTTAGTGGGGGAAAAAAACCCTCATATTTCATTGGTTGAAAGATGGAGATGAGGTCCTCACAAATATCCCTGCTAGTAACACACAGATCGTGAATTTAGTAAAACTGGGAAAATTTTCCACAATGGATCAAAGTGCCAATACACTCCTGTAGACAAAACACAAAACACTAGAGTTAACAGTATTCAGGGAGAAGATCTGAATCTGGTCTTCTTATAAACAAATTACTACTAATGATAACAAATAAGAACTCTTCATGGCTTCAAAAATTATGAAAACCCACTTAACTTATTTAAATGACTTTCAGAGCAGCCAAATCTTAATTCTGCAAAATAATTAAGACATCAAAGGGATTTCTTTATAATCAAAATTGACCATTGTCAATATTAGCATGTTATATAGATATTTAGGTAGAAAAATAAAGTTGCTTTTGGTGAGTCGTTCTTTATTTACAAGTATAATACTTAGAAAGTAGTGAATTTCTTTTGAAAGTTTTCATGTTTAATTTTTCATCTGGTTCCCAACCTATCCATATCACCTCTCTTTTTGGGGTTCCTATAGCTACTACACACATGTAATTTGTTTATTAACAATAACCACAAAAATATTGCTTTTGTTTGGGATTTTGAAACTGATCTTAAAAAAAAAAAAGTTAGGTGCAGGTATGAGATGAAGCAGATGAGAGGTTCAGGGAAAGCAATGTTTATTATGCAAAGAGGTTCTAGAGAAAGGGTTTGGCACACCACACAGGACCACATGAGGAAGATCATAGGTTGGTCACAGACTTTCTTGGGTTTCTATGGGAAAGACAAGAGTGAACAGGACCAAGTAATCCTAAATTTTAGTTTGAATAATTTCTGTGGGTTTTGGGCTACAAGATGGTCCCTAGTTTCCTGACTCCTAACCCTGGGATGATTTATGCCCAGGAATATTACCTGCTAGGGTATATGGGTTGGCCAGTTTGGGGAAGTATGGTTCAGGACCGGGTTAGTCTACATACCAAAGCGATTCTTTTCTATCTCTAGGAATTGACTAGCTCCAAAATGAACAGACTCCCCAGCCAGGAAGCATTTTAAGATGTCAGAACATCACAATATACAGAAAATTAGAAGATATTTACAATATAGGAATTTTTCTGAAAAAAAAAAAAAAAACTACTTGCTGTTATTCCTTACCAGAAGCAATAAAAACTTCCCCCCATACATTTACAGTTTCTTTCCTCAAAGTCATTGTTTCAACTTTGTCATCAATGCAGCACTGAATATAACTCGTTTTAGTTTTTACTAAAGAAAATTTGGTAGCATTACTGTTTGTCTTCCTCTGAGAGACAGAGATGTGAAATGTAGACATTGAACATGGCATTCTCTGTCCAATCAAAAAACACTAAGAAATAAATGCATAAAATATAATCATGGGTAATCAAAGAGAACTGCAGTCTCAAGCATCATCCCCAGCTATTGATAAAAAATAAACTTTGTCAGGGAAGCTATGGTATAAAATATTCATGTTGTCATTGGTGCTGAAGGCGACCACTGATTTATTTGCAATTGGTAGTAAAGCATTCATAACAGTGCTCTGATGCTCAGCCTTATAAACCCTGAGAGGCTTCTGTATTTTTTCAGGTTTGCAGTTCTGTTGCACTGCTATCATTTTTATAAGGAGAAATGAGCTAAGCCTTGTCAGAGCAGACTGTGGTATCTTTTGAAACCTTTTCTCTCCAAATTGAAGTTAAAGGCAAGAAAATTAGGCTGCCTCATGGAGGCCAGGTGGTTCCCAGACCTCCTGGGTAATCTTCATGGAGGAAGGGTCGTTCCCTTCTGTTGGCTCCCTTGGACCCCTGCCCAGGGTCAAAGAAATCTTAGCCCATGATGGCTTGTTGAAATATCCCAGAACTCTGAGTGACAGCAAACCCAAATTAAAATGAAAAGATGGTTGTTTTCATCCTTTCTGATACAGGAGAGAAGAAAACTTTCCCTCTACCTTCTGACAGTTTGATTGATGATGGAGTCTATGAAATAAACTGACAGTAGATGGAATAACAGAAGAAAAGACATACAAACTTTTTTTATGTAAACAAATACAAGTTCCACAAGATATGAGCTGTCCATAGGGGCTGGAGTTGTGGCTCAGTGGCAGAGCATTTACCTTGCATGTGTGAGGCACTGGGTTCGATTCTCAGCACCACATATAAATAAAAAGGTCCATTGACAACTAAAAAATAAACTAAAGATATGAACTGCTAAGAAGGCCAGATGATAGGAGTTTTTCAAGCATGGGAATAGGGCCTTGCTTAGAACTTTTTGGGGAAAGTTAGCAACAAGCTATAGGAAAAAGTGCTTGGGCAGCAAAGACCGACTCATTTTGCAGATCAGATTTGTCTCAGGTAATAGAGTTTATCAGTCTGTGGTAAAGTCTGAGATGTCCACCTGCCATCTCTTCTGTGACAGATTTTCCCTGGTGGATGAGTTTCCTAGGAAGGAGACTCATGACAAATAGATTTGGTTTTGGAGGCTGTATCTGCAGAGAAATCCCTTCTCTGTTTGGAGTGGGGGCATGGGAAACATCAGGAAGAAGCCAGTGAGCCTGGAGGCAGGAGGAGGTCAGCGAGACCTTGGTTCTTCTTTAGACCAAAGCACTCTCACACCAAAGAAAACACTTGTGGGGTAACATTTTCTGAGCCCCAATACTTCCGTTTTCCCTTCCACATGTTTGTTTTGTATCCCATTGACTCTGAGAATTTGTATTGTTTTTACTATTTAGTGAAAAACTTTTACCCAGAGCAATTCTGTACGTAAGCCCTCAAATAAATAATACAGGAAAACTAAATCAATCATGAGGTAGAAATGCAAATGTCTCTAATTCAAAATTTGTGGTGGTTTTTTATATCTACCTCAGAGTTTGGAAGAATCTGCCATTTATTGATCAGAAACTCATGGTGGCTTTTCCCAGATCCCTCTTTGGCACTGGCCTATAGTCCTCTTCTCAGTGATAGATGCCCATTTAGAGTTACATTACTAATTTATTAGGACTTAACTTTAATAACCAGTTTTCCTGGAATTGACCTATAAAAGCAGAAATTTTTTACTTGATCACTGCATCATTTAACCACTATATTTTTAAGAAAGCCTTACATTTACATGAGAAGTCACAGTTTATAAAGGACATTTTGATGCATTTGATCACGCAGTAGACCTGTGCTTCAAGGTGACAATTTCCATAGTATAGGTCTATAATTACTAGGGTCAATTCTGCCTTTTAATGGTCACCAGAAAGAATGCTCAGGATCAGTGCTTCTCAAATATGAACATGCATCTGAATCTCCTGGAGACGTTCGTAAATACGGATTCTGTTTTAGTAATCCAGGGTGAGGTTCCCAGTGGTGAGCAAAAACAGAAATATAGAGAAACCAAATCACAGTGCTCAGAAACTGCCTTAGAAATTTAATCCTTCCATGCATCTCACTTAAAGTGAGCAATGTATTTTGCCTTTGAATTGTACCCTGAAATATTCCCTTGCCAATTTATTGTCTCTTGCCTCAGAAGTTCCATCTCTCTAGAATCACCATTGCCAGACTTATGGAATGAATACGCCAGTTCCATTTGAAATTCAGATAAAAATGAGTAAGCTTTTAGTGTTGGTGTGTCTTCTAATTTTTCTTATTGTTCATTTGGGGCACACTTATACTAAAAGCTTGTTATTTATTTGAACTTCAAATGTCACTGAATGTCTTATATTTTATCTGGCAGTCTTACTCTGGAAACTAGTGGTTTCATGTGAATTGGTCTAGGTCCACCTCAACACTGTTAACCTCGGGGCTATAGTAGTGCTGTGGGAAACCATTCTGTGCCTCACAGGAGGTCTGGCTGCACCTCAGGCTTGCTTACTAAATGCCTGTAGCATTCTCAGCCTCAGGTGAGACAGCCTGATATAGATATTTTTATGGAGAGAGGAAAAAAAAGCAGCCACAGTTGTGAATCACTGGTCTACAGATTTGTGTGTGTGTGTGTGTGTGTGTGTGTGTGTGTGTGTGTGTGTGCATGTGTATGTTTGTAGATTTTTAGGGAGTCAGAGCATAAAACATTTGGCAAGTTTGGGTCACCTGTTTTTTTTTGTGAAATAGGATAGAAGAATCTAATAGGAACTTCTTAGGCTCAGTGGAAGTTATAAGATTTTTAAAAAGTAACAGGCAAGTAGGTATTTTTATTTACCTACCTGTGAATTTGTTTTTTCATCCCTTATAAATCCAAAACATATACCAATTTGAAAATTCACACCTATGTTGACCATTATTTTCACGGCATCCTTTCCTGAGTATCTTACCCCAGTCCTACTATGGAATATGCATTTGTACTATTTGCCTGTGGGGTTAGGTTCAAACTCCCTTCCACAGCATTTATATTTCTTCCACTAACTTCCTCCTCCCACCTGATGGCCCTCACTTTGGTTTTCCATTTTATTTCCCAGAGTTTCTCTCCCATCCCCCATTCATAGCCTCAGTCCTTGCAACCACTCACACAGTTCACAGGTTACTGTGTTGTTCAAGCAGTTTCTGATTATGTGCTTTCCTGGTATTTCTGTCCTTCCACCCTGCTTTGTAGCCATCCTGTAATGCATTCTCTAAAACCTAACTCTGCTAAGTGCTCTATTTTATATCCTGAACCTGAACATATTGCTTTCTTTTATGGCACTGCAGCACCTTGTCCACATGCAGACCCCCAAGTGGGCCCAAGTTGAGGCATTTGAACATGCTTATTTCTACTTGGAATACATCACCCCAATATCCTTTCCTGACTTCCTTATTTAAAATTCCCAGGGTTCCCAGGCTCCACATGGTAGGAGCACCTGGCAGAACGCATTTTCTTACTCATCATCAGGGTCTCGACCTACACTCTAGAACAAAAGATGGGTTAATGCAAGAAAAGAACATAACATTTATGTAATCAAAGTTTTATGTGACAGGGGAGCCTTTAGAAATGAAGACCCAAACATCCAGGGAAAACTGTCTGTTTTTGTGCTCAGGTTTGATAAAGAAGGGACAGCTGTATGAAAATGTGATTGGACAAGGAGAATATGACCTAATGATCATAGGCTGAGAAGGGACACCCAGCAAGACTTGTCTGTCCATGTGCTTCTTGGTCTTTGTGCATAGTGTGCTTTGCTCCTGCATATGAGGCAGGGTGTGTTCCGGATCCAGGGTCTGCTAACCTACTCTCAGATAAGGTAGGTCAGAGAATTTCTTTGTAGCAAGCTCTTACACAAGAAAGTGGGGGTGACTTAGAGTGGTGTTTCTAGGTTTTATAGTTGGCTTTGTGGGGGGGAAGGATTCTAGTTCCTGTGGCCTGCCTTGGAGGAGAAATGGGAATGGGAGAAAGAAAAGGGAGAAAAAGATCTGCTTCTGAATCCTTTCCAGTCTCCTTTAGTTCAAAGTATTCAGCATGCTGAAGTGCTATAGTTTGGGTTATTGATTTTTATTCCCTAACATCATACTTAAAGCTCCTGTCCTGATTTTCCCCCATGCCGTCAAGACTTTCTTTCATGTGTTATTTTACATATCTTTTTTTTTAATCTTCATCCTATTATATGCATGCAATTTTTACTAGTATGGATCGTGTCTCTTTCACTTACTACACTTTCTATATCATCTGAAGTAATTTCTCACACATAGCAGGTGCTCAATAAATCATTGTTGAATCAATAAATAAATTTGCTGGAATATTTGAAGGTATTTAAAAGAGGAGCTGGTCTCATATGTATTTGATCCATGGAAATATTAACAGAAGAATTTTTTTTTTTAACAGAAGAATTTTGAAGAGACAAACCTCACTCAGCTGCAGAACTTCTCGCACACACTCAGGCACAAACTCATTGCTTTATAATCCCATCTTGAGTTTATTTCACACAGAGGACTTAGGAAGAAAAAGCTGAAAAACTGCATTGATTGCAATTTGGGAGGAAGGACACTATAAAAGTCTCCCTTGCTTGAACTGCTGTAATACCGGGTGCTGCAAATTCCACAATTGCTGATATAACAAATATTATATTACTTGTTACTAGCTGAGCAGCTCTAGAAATCAAATTGAACCAAAAGGAAAGTGGAGGAAAGCCATTTCATAAGTCTTTGCTTCTTTCTTCTTTTGCCTCTTTTATTGTCTTCATAAAAGTTGCATTTGGAGGAGGCAAGTGCCCTCTGGGGCTGTGTCTGCATGGAAGGTTAGGGTATTAAGCAATTATTCTTGTGCAGTTGATCACTCAGGGCAAATATGCCAGATTAGTAGATGATTCCCCAGCATATCAACCAAATATATAAAAAATTCACTGGTTCATTCAGAACCCCTGAGTTAACATTACCAAGTCAAGGGGTTGGTAAACATTTTTCTTCTGAAGAACCAGGTAATGAATATCTTGAGATTTCTAGACTGTGTGGCCTCCTTTTTTTTTTTTTTTCCATAGCTACTCAATACTATCCTTATGACTCAAAATCGGTCATAGACAATAGGAAAACAAATGGGTGGGACTGGGTTCCAGATACATTTTGATGAATAGAAATTGAAGTGTAAATTTAAATTTTATATAATTTTCACATCATGAAATATTCTATTTTTTTTTTTTGGAACCAGGGATTGAACTCAGGGATACTCGGCCACTGAGCCACATCCCCAGCCCAATTTTGTATTTTATTTAGAGACAGGGTCTCACTGAGTTGCTTAGGGTCTCGCTAAGTTGCTGAGGCTGGCTTTGAACTCGCAATCCTCCTGACTCAGCCTCCCAAGTCGCTTGGATTACAGGTGTGCGCCACCGCGCCCGGTCATGAAATAGTCTTTGAAAAAAGTTTTCCTGAGCCATTTTTGGCTTGTTGTTCCCTAGACATAGTTGGTAGACAAGAGTCAGCTAATGAGCTCTGGCAGGCTGCTCCAGGCCACAGACTGCTGCCTCGCAGTGACTTTGCAATCTAAGCAGGACCAGGCTGGCATAGCATAGCCATAGTACATGACGTGAGATCACAGGTGTGTTAAATGAAAAGCAGGATCTCCAATTCAGCAGCTTGACAAAGGTGTTGTAGACTCAATGTGGAGTTAGACCTCCAGTTAAGAACTTTTGGAAGTCTTGTACTTTTACCTAACTCCCAATCTCACTCTACAACTTCAGGCCTAATTAATGCAGGCTCCTCTATCCTCATGCTAAGTCTTCTAGTATCTTAGACAAGTTCAATGACTTCTTTTCAAAACTCTGCTTAGAATATATACGCAGAACTGAAGAGCAAGAACATTATTTTCTGCTGCCTAATGCTTTATCTTGTGTTTTATTCACCTGTGTGGTCTTATCTGCAAAAGGATTGTCCCAGCAAAAAAAGGTGCTCAGAGTTCAATACTATGCAACTAGGACTTAAGGATGTTAAATTTTTCCACTTCTATTTTTAGATCTTGTCCACAAAAATGAAATCAAGGATCACATACCCTTTCATTTATTAGCAATTGTTTAAATATATTGCTTACAATTTATATAGTGTTTAATGCTTTTATAATACAATCCTTGTAAATACCAGAAAATATTTTTTTCAAGTACTGATTTTAGGCAATTGTTTATCTCAATTTCAATATTTCCCCCAAGAATGTTAAAAGTTGGAATTTTTCTAGCACCATTGGATACTTATCCAACTGCTGATAGTCAGCATTAAGATGATTTGGCTTTTTTAATTGATTGTCTTTGTAGGGACAAAAAGATGAATACCTTTCCTTTGTCATCATAAGGGTCATGGCCCACACTCCTGTACCAAGACAAGTTAACAAGAGAAAAGCATAACAAATTTACTTAAAGTTTTACATGACATGGGGACCTTCCAAAATGAGAAGCGAAAGGCCCAGGGAAACTATCCATTTTTATGCTTAGGTTTGATAAAGAATGGGCAGCAGTGCAGAGATGTGCTTGGACAAAGGGTGTGATCTAGTGGTAACAGAAAAAGGGGAACCCAGCCATGCCCCTCTTCAGATTCTTCTTGTCCTTCCTGTGTAGCATCTCTCCCTCCCAGATGTGGGTCAGGACCCCTCTACAATGCAGATGTTCAAGGTAGAAAGGTGGATGGAGAAACTGCCCTTTCTTGGATTTATTGTTTGCTTTGCAGGAGAAGTGTTGCGGTTTCTAGGATCAAACTTTGAGAAGAGGAATTCTGGCTTCTAAGAGTTGTTTTGGGGGAGAAAGAAGCAAGACTTAGAAGTCTTAGGGGAGGTCAGATACTTTGTTTCTGAGGACTTTCTAGTCCTTCAGTTCAAAGTACCCATCACACCAAAGTGCCATACTTTGGGGTATCATTTTCTGACCCCCACATCTCAGAATTATACACTTTACAGCTTCTGTACCAGTCAGACCGTCTGACCCTAGGCTTTCTTTATTTCCCCTTAAGCTGGAGACCTTTCTTATGCTTCTCAGAGAAGAAATGAGTACTTCCTTCTGAGCAGGGGGAAACTGGGTTTATTCTTTCAAAATAAATCTCTGAAGACACTGATAATGTATTTTCAATCAGTAAAATTAGCCTTTATCACTTAATAAATGAAATGAGTCTCTTCTACCCACTTTGTATCACAAAGGATTAAGGTCTCTTGTCTCTTGTTTTCATTGGAGATTTGAAAATATGTTTTCATCTAAATGCATTAGCACTCGGCCCCCTCCCCCTTGTGCTTCCTGTTTGAAAAGCCAATTAAATGGTTTCATTGCTGATTGGCTGGAAGCCTGTACAACTTCCTGGCTGCAGGCCATTAACACCCTGGCCAGAAGTGCTGACAGGAAGATGAAGAGATTTACACCCTCTGATTTCTGTATTAACAACAAGGACAAAACAGTATGTGGTCTTGTCAGTGGATAATACAATTTAAAGATATGATTTCTTTTTCCACAGGTGCATTTGTCTCTGAAAATTAGCAGTTCAGCTTGGTGTAAATAATAAGACATCTTCTCTGATGAGTTTGAATCATATTAAAACTACCTATAATGGACAAGTTCAAGATTTACAAGACTTACCATTTATCTTAATGATAAATTGGATTCAGCTTATTTTTAGATGTAAGTTCTGATCACTTCAAAAATTTTAAAAAGGAACCACAAATGTGGAAAGTTTTATGTTTTATGAAAGGAAATTATTTACATATACATTAATGGTTAGAAATAATTTGTTAATCATTTAGGTTATTTAACAAAAAATTACTTTTTTAACAAGTGATAATGTGATTGATTTTCCCAGTGAATTTGCAAAGGATTTCAGTAATCAAGCAAATGTTTTCACAGTAATACATGCCAAGTAGATGTATATATACATATGTGTATATATAAACCCACATAGAATATGGAGGGATGTATCCACACACCCACACACATTTACATTTGAATAGAATTATAAGTATACATATACACAAACCTCTAAGTTATATACACACCCATACACACACACACACACACACACACACACACACACACAATGTGTGAATAAACCCCTTGTGTCCTGGCATCCCATCTATAAAGCACCTATGAAAACTTCAATTGAGAATATACAGAAAACAAATTTCAATTTAAATTGAGCTCAATTATATGTACCATATATATGGGATGCTGGGGCATAATGTGTTATTTATATGTATAAATACATACAGATATAACATTTGAGTATACATCTATGACATTTGTTTATCTTCCCACTCCTTTCATGAAACCACTTTGGAATATTGGAAATGATGATTATTGGAGAATAGACTGTTCTGAATAGACTGTGGAAGGAATACAGATGAAAGATCAAGTTTTCAATAATAAATCAGACCATTCCCGTTGCCCACATGCTACTGCAGAGAAACTCTGCTAGACTGAGAGAACACAAAGGAACTGAAGTCTGACCTTTAAGGAGTTTTTAAAATAACTTTGCAATGACATGAAGACCTTGACATAAAGCCATCAAGGTAAAGCAGAGATTGATAGGTAACATAGAAAATGCATAATTAAGTCCAACTTTTCAGAATCAAGAGAGGAGGTCATTTTAAATAATGTATTTTATACTATAAATCATATTCAGTTAATTTACTTATATCACCTTTTCTTGATAGCTGTTTCAAAGATAATCCAGCTCTTTAGGATCTAAATTATTACAAGTTGCAAATTCTAAATTACAATAATGAAGTTTTCCATAAATTGAGGAAACTATCAACATGTTCTTCACTGCAAAGGACCCATCATCAGAATTTTAAGATGAAATAAACTAGCTGAATCAGACTGTTTTAGAGTTTCCTTAATCGATGGCCCTTTGCCTACCTGGGCAAAACAAAAATAATTACTCCTCAATGTGATAAAATTTAAAACAATAATTTTATTTGATGTCTTCACTCTGCAAGACACTCTAAATATTCAGAGAAACTGTAGAACAATATATCTTTGAGCAATCTAAAATTGAATTGGAAAGGAGAAGCATGTCAGTATGGCAACCATATCGATCAATAGCTGTTGATTGCCAATCAAATACCAATTAAAATAAATTCCATGAGATATTAGTGAAGATGAAGGGAAATATTTGATTTGAATCTAGGAGGTTGCTTTGAATAGTTGTGCATTCAGAAAATATTTTTATACATCCAGGACTGAGGACATAATATTGGACAATCCAATCACAACTCAGCACTTGCAACATGGCAAAAGGCAAATTAATCAGGCAGAAGGGTGCAGAGCAGAGTGAGGCAAAGTCGATGAGGAAGATGGGAAAGACCAAAACCAAGTTCAGGAGCTCAGGAGAAGATCAGAAGGAGTGGGATGTAAGGTTATTAAAGGAGAGTTATAGGATAGGACAAGGATTGAGAGGGAATGATCTCACAAATCCCCCCAAAAAACATCATCTACAATGGCACATATCAGGTAACAATCTGGGAAATAACTATGAAACATTCAAAGTGTGCTAGAATCCAAGCACTTAAGTCAGGTTAACCATTTGTAAATATACTGGAGAGGAATTACCTTAAAGATGTACCATACACGTCATTCAGAGGAACCTCTGATGGGCTCTGATGACATCTTTATAGGTGATTTAGAACTAATACTGAATGCAATAGCAAATTCTCCAAAATGACAAACTAATGTTACAATAAAATGCCAATATGTGTCTGAAATAACATTTTGAAGTAGAGATGTCTGCAACTATCTTAAATTCTAAATGCTTCGCCCAAGAAAAGAGTAAAATACATGTTAAGAGTTTGCTTCAAAGAAATCAAAATGTGATTCAAAGAAAATTCAAAGAACTTGGCAAAATTGAGGATATATCCAGCCATTTCAAACTTAGGCTCTTGATTTTCTCTTTGTTGAAAAGCTAAACGACATTAAAATAACAGTGTTTTAGCCTTTGAGAACGAGAGCCCTCTCTTCAGTCAATAAATCAGAATAGATGACTCTAAATTAGTGAGAAAACACAATAAATGACAAAGTCATTTATTTGGGATTACAAGCAAACCTAATAGCTGTTCAAATTAACTTCAGTTGGTCAGTTTTTACAATAAAGGAATGTTTATTGACTCCTTTCTTACCATAATCTCCAAGCTTATTTTTAGGTTCTCTTGTCATGAGCCCTCATGATAAATGCCACATTTTCTGCTAGACTGGCATCTCCACTAGACAATGACGGCAAATGTTCCATTCTCTTCTGCATCTTCGGTATCCGTGTATCTGTTACAGTAGTTTAGTTAAATGTCAGAGGATCACAATGTAAGATCTGGCTGCATACTAGGTTGTGGAAACAGAAGCACAAAATTATGTAATTTATACATGAAGAAATCTTGAGGGTCAACATCTTAAGGATCATCCTTTTTGATATTTAGATATTGATATTTAGAGATTGGGGTCCAGTAATTCACTTGATCACTTACTCCTGCTCAGTTTTTGATACAACAGCTTTTCCTTTTGTGTCTTATTCTTGCTGCTGCCCACCACATGTACCCATAAATCCTCAGCAAAATCACAACCTGAGTATTTCATTTGGATACCCAGGAATACCTCTCTCTCATGAGCCACACCCAAGTGGTCCAGTGGGTCATAACCCAGACTATACCTAGACTCTCTCCATCTCTCTGTTCACATGGCTGCCTCATTGGCAGATGCCATATTTCCTTCCATTGACTACTGTTAAGTTTCTGTGTGTGTTTTCTGTTTCTACTCTTGAAATCACCATCACACCTTCCAACCGTTCTCTATACAGGAGCAAAAGTGATCCTGCAGAAACACATCTGATAGTCATTCTTTTGTTGAAAGTCTCCCAATAGCATCCAATTGTAGTTGAAATAAAATGCAAACTTACTAAGATGGTATATGGCACCTGAATCATTAACCCACATCTCCAGTCTAGTGTTCTGCCATGTTCCTCTTGGTTCACTTCTCTATTCTCTCTGATAAACAATGCTGTTTTTTTTTTTTTTAAGAAATACTTATTAATACTTTTTAAAAAAATCTCATGGATATCAACATTAGAAAAGATGATACATAATCTTGGAAACAATATTATTGCTGATTATATTTAAAAAATGGTATGAATACTCTGACACTTTAGGGTTAAAGTTGTCTAAAGAAATAATATGCTTAGCACCACACACCTGCAGCTCAGATCTGGCCATCTTGGAACCAAGGAAGAAAACTAGCTCTGCTTTTCCAGCTGTGCCCTTTCTCCATCACTGTCCTCAGACCAGGGGTCATACAATACAGCTGGACCTGGGACAGTGTCCCACTGTTGGAAAATTTTTCACAATGGATGGTTTACTGTTCTTCAACTTTTTGTTCCTCTGCCAAATGATTGCTGGGGGAGTGGACATTTAAACAGGGGTGCTGGGGTCACTGATCCCTTCTGGCTTATGTGGTGGACTTCCATACAAGTATGTTTCACACACATCTCAGCTGGAAACTTTGGGGGCAAACATTTCTTTCCTTGTGAACGGATCATTATGTCAGATACAATTGGTGATTCTGCATCAAGCTACCAAAAAAAATATTTTTAAATAGTTGATTATCTCAGGTTCTGAATAAAGGAGGTTGCAAATCACATGGTGCCAAGGGTGGTGGCCACACCTGTAATCCCAGTGACATGGGAGGCTGGGGTAGGAGGATTGCAAGTTCAAGTCCAGCCCTAGCAACTTAGTGAGGCCCAATCAATTTAGTAAGATCCTATCTCAAAAATAAAAAGGGCTGGGGATGTGGCTCATTAGTGAAGCACCCCTGGGTTAAATCCCTGGTATCCCCCCCAAAATCACATGATATATGCAATTAAATAGAAATGTTTTTTTTCCATTTTTTGTTGTGCAAAGATACAGCATAGAAATGCATTTTATTAGTTCCAATTTCCCCCCAGTAGGTACTTCCAAATCTGAATTTAAATTATTCAGATTTACCAGAGGCTTTAAATTATTATTTACACCTGGGTTTCTTCTCATTTTATAAGATGGATTTTGTGAGAAGGAAAATAACACTAAAATTATGAGGGGAAAATGTTTGAGTCCTTTGGAATATTTGATGCAAATCTCAACTATATCAAATTAACTATATTGAATTATATACTGAAATGAAGGCTTGGAGCTAATATTCCTTTCTCTGCTCCCTCTGTTTATTGAAAACTTGTTCTGTTTAGGTTTCTCTTTTGTCTTAGTTTTCAAGTTCTAGAGATAGAACTAAGGCACATGATTTCAAAGGAAAAAAAATTGTGTTTAATGGTGAGTAGATTAGCCCTTATCAAATCAATTTAGGGAATTTCAGCAAAGCCATTTTCAGCTCTGTGAAAGCTTTAATATATATTATTATAGCTTACATAGTGCCTAGTATATATTTAGTGCTATTGATAATCAGAAAAGTATGTACTTGGTTAATAGATGGAGAGAGGTTAATTTTACTGTTTTGACAACAATCTCAAAAGTTTGAAGAACCCAACAACTGGTTTTTCAATGACCTTTGAAACTAAGAATATAATTTCTTGTCAATTTTTTCTGTTTATGGACATTCCTATAATTGGGCCTTTATAATGTTTAGCTTAGAAAACAAGCTGGGTTAAATTTTTTTTTTAACTTTTACAGACTGCATTTTGATTCCCTGTACACAAATGGGGCATAACTTTTCATTTCTATGGTTCTACAAGATGTAGATTCACACCATTCATGTTTTCATAATTATGCATAGGGTAGTGATGTCTGTCTCATTCCACAATCTTTCATACCCTCTCCCCCTCGCCCATCTCATTTGTCTCATGTCCCTCTACTTAATCTGAAGTTCCTCCATTCTTCTCTCACCCCCAATCCCCCACACCTATTATGCATCATTATCCACTCCTCAGGGAGAACATTTGACCTTTGGTTTTTTTGAGATTGACTTGTTCTACTTAGCATGATACTCTCCAATTCCATCCATTTACTGGCACATGCCAAAATTTTATTCTTCTTTATGATTGAATAATATTCCATTGTGTATATATACCACAGTTTCTTTATCCGTCCATCTATTGAAGGTCATCTAAGTTGATTCCACAATCTAGCAATTGTGAATTGAGCAGCTATGAACATTGATGTGGCTGCATCACTGTAGTATGCTGATTTTAAGTTCTTTGGGTATAGGCCAAGGAGTAGGATAGCTGGGTCAAATGGAGGATCCATTGATATGACATGTTAATGTAATATAACAGAAACATAAGTTAACAATTATTTGTTCAGTAATACAGATGTTAGTTGATATTTATTGAGTGCCACTGAGTGCCTTGAGAGTAGTACAGGGATCATAGCTTCTACCTTCCTAGAATTTATGGTCAGATACCCCTACCTGTGATAAAATTCAAGAACTCTTTATGTGATACAACAAGATAGGTTTAAAGATCATTCATTGTTTCTGTATTATTTACTGAATTATTTACTATCTCCAAAAATGTTTATAGAATTTGGATTCATGTTTTTTTTTTCACGTTTCTCTGTCTAGAGTATTCTCTTGAACCTTGGTACCTGGTGAATACCTATTCGTTATTCAAGATCAATTCATATTTCATGATTTCAGGATTTTTTCTTAATTTTTGCTTTCTCATAAGCATCTGTGAGCATTATCCTATCTTTGTCCCCTTGGTATTTTTCATTGCTTCACAGTGCATTATTCTTAATTATTTCCTTTTCTTACTAGACTGTGAACTCTTTGAGAAAATAACCTAATACTATTCATTATGGTATTCCTCAATTAGGATGAAGCCTGGCATATATTAGATGCCAAATAAATGTTAGCATGGGTTCTTCAGAGAAGGAGATCAATGATAGCTTGCACGCACGCATGCGCGTGCCTCCCCCCCCACAAATGAATAGATTAAGTATGCTTTTATCCAAAATATTTGGGAACTGTAGTGTCTTTGATTTTCAAATTTTTCAGATTTGAGGATATTTTTATGTAAATAGCCAGGTATCTTAGGGATGGGGCATAGTCTAAAGACAAAATTCACTTACGTTTCATATATCTTTTTTTATTTTTACAGACATCATTTTGATTCATTGTATACATATGGAGTACAAATTTTCATTTCTATGGTTGTGCATGATGTACATTCATATCATTCTTGTTAATCACACATGTACGTAGGATAATAATGTTTGTATCATTCCACCATTTTTCTTACCCCCACCTCTCCCCCTCTCATTTCCTTCTGTGTAATCAAAAGATCCTCGATTCCTCTCTCACCCTTCCCCCAACCAGATTCTATATCATCATCCACTTATCAGGGAAAATATTTGGCCTTTGTTTTTTTGGGCTTGGCTTATTTCACTTAGCATGATAGCCATTTATCTGCAAATGCCATAATATTATTCTCCTTTATGGCTGAGTAGTATTCCATTGTGTATATATACCACATCTTCTTTACCCATTCATCTGTTGAAGGACATCTAGGTTGGTTCCACAGTCTAGCTATTGTGAATTGAGCTGCTATAAACATTGATGTGGCTGTGTTACTATGGTGTGCTAATTTTAAGTCCTCTGGGTATAAACCAAGGAGTGGGATAACTGGGTCAAAAGGTGGGTGCATTCCAAGTTTTCTGAGGAATCTCCACACTGCTTTCCAGAGTGGCTGTACCAATTTGCAACTTCACCAGCAATGTAAAAGTGTGCCTTTTCCCCATATCCTAACCAACATCTATTATTGAAAGAGTGAAGCAGGAGGTATCACAATACCAGAACTTAAATTATACTACAGAGCAATAGTAACAAAAATGACATGGTACTGGCACCAAAATAAACAGGCAGACCAATGGTACAGAATAGAAGACACAGAGACAAACCCACAAAAGTACAGTTACCCCATACTAGACAAAGGAGCCAAAAACATACAGTGGAGAAAAGAGCCTGTTTCATATATCTTATGCACATAATATGAAAGTAGTTTTATACAATATTTTTAGTGTGTTTTAGGGTGTGAATTTTTCCACATATCTTAAATGCTCAAAACATTTTGGATTTTGGAGCATTTTTGCTTTGCAGAAGGTCAATCTATATATGTGTATTTGTTGACTGAGAGACATATACATACACAGAGACTAACGGACAAAGAGAGCCAGATTTATTGTAAGGAATTGATTTGGTTCTGATCAAGAGGCTAAGAGGTTCCATGATCTGTAGTTGGCTAGCTAGAGAACAAGACTTAGAGTCCAAAGGCAGGAACTGAGCAATGCCCAGGTAGAGTACCATCAGGCACAGAAAGAGATTCTCTTTTTTTCTGTCTCTTTGTCCTATTAAGCTCTTGGATGGTTTGGGTGAGGCCCATCCTTCTGCCTTGCTCACTTTACTGATTCAAATGTTAATGTCACCCAGAAAAGTTCTCATAAACATGTCCAAAATATTAATAAATAATATTTGTCCAGATGTCGGGTTGCTCATGGCCCAGTCACTATAACATAAAATTAGCCATCACATTGACTGACTGATGGACTGAATGAACGAATGATCTGGACATTTCCAGGAGGAAATATAATTGGTGCTGGTAGGGGCATTTAGCAAGATAATCTAGATAAATTATGGAAGGCAAAATGTCAAACAGAATATCACACCAAGTTTCAGAGTTTTCTCTCTGTGATTTGGGTGATTTGCCTGACTTCAGTTGTATGTACAATTTCAGGCCCAACAAATATCACCACATTCATAATAAACTTTCATGAGTGTTGCGACCGTTCATTAGCCACGCATGATAAGATTTAAACTTGATGGAAAGCCTGAGCCTGAATTCTGTAAAATTATTCATTACTATTGATTATAAACCAGGCTCAGCTTTTCGTAATAAGAAACTTATCTGCAAGGGAGAGAATGAAAATAAAGTTATTGTCAAAGCTTATGGAGGTAAACACCTCTTCATGAAATCAATATGCTCATGAAGAGTTGCTTGCAATTTGCTCTGAATATAATGCACTGAATGGAGTGTTGAGTCCTTTAGAAAGTTCCTTTTTGTATTTTAAAAAAATGCTTATTTTAGAGAAAAAAAAGGAGATAAATTTTCCCTCACTTTTAAAAGTGTTTAACATACTTTTCTGTGGTTGTATGATGTTATATATACTGATGTACCTTAACTTGCTAACCAATTAGCAATTCCTTAATTAGAAAACTCTCTATTTTTCATTATTTTAAAAAATTTCATATATATATATATACATGCATGCATATATAATTTTTCTTCATATTTGTGTGGATAGATTCCTAGAAGTGAAATTACTGACTTAAATTTTTATTGATGCACCATTGCCAAATCACTTTTCAAAAGCGATGTTATCAATTCACACTTTCAGAAGCATAGTTAATTATTTTTTTGAAAGGTCTGCTATATTGATAGGCTAAAGTGTTATATCATTTTGGTTTATATTTACAGTTTTTGATTAGCTAAAGAGATTTTTTTCTATGTTCAAAGTTTTCCCTTTAAAGAATTACTATAGAAAATCTTAAAGCAAACAGACAACTCATTATTGATTTTCATCAATTTGAGTTTCCACTTGGCACCATGCATACACACAGGTAAAGGGTCTGATTTGGTTATCGAAGGTATGACAGCACATTAAGATGAAAGGTATTTACCCCTATACATGGTTGACTGTTTGGTTCCATCTGTAAGAAGGATTCCATTCTAACTTTCACATATAATAATGGCATTGATGTTCTATATAATTTCATTATATTTTATGAAAGATCTATATCCAGGAAGACAATATCATATGAGTTTGAGGAAGAGGTGGTAAGATTCTTCATTATTTAATCTTATGCTGGGAATAGATATTATATAATAACTCAGATGGATGAAAGGGAACTTATTAAAATGCTACATAAAACAAGTCTTCCCAAAACTCCCTGACTCTGAAGTTAATGAAAGATATGGATGGGTCAAGCTGACTCACACTTGTCTTATTGCTGACAATGAAATCAAGAAGACTAAGGCCATTAGTACCTGGGTCTCAGAGTTCATACTTGATAACCACTGCTGGGGAAAGTTGGTGGGTCTTCAAAAGCATTTCTGAATCCAGCAGGTCCTGTATAGTACAACTATAAAATTCCTCCTTTTAGAGTGGGAATGCTTTCCTAATTCTTATAAAGATACCATTACTCTGAGGATGTTATAAGAAGGATGATTTAGGGGAATTTGGATTTGTTCTTTGGGTTGGAAGGACAAGTAAGAAAGAGTCTGGCAAGACTGCAAGGTGAGATCATGAAAGACCAGCATCTGAACTAGCTCTTGGTCATTGGGACCATATTGGAATCCCAAAATGACTACCTGCTTCTAGATCTTAGGTATAGTCAGTCTTCAGTTGCTTGCAGGATCTGGGACAGGACCAGCAGTTCAGAGCATGTTGTATTGGAAGAATCTTAAAAGATGATTTTAAGACTCTATGAATTGCACCTTGACTGCTTTTGGTCTTACAGATGAGTTCAGAGCGTGCTGCTAAACTTGTTGAGCTAAACAGATAAGCTGTGTAATTTGCCTACACCGTTTTCCTTCTCCTTCACATTTTTCCTGTTTCAACTCATTGACCACATGGTTGTTTAATCACACACTGGGTTATTGTGACTGGCACCCTCCAGACGCACTTCCTGTACTCACTTGATGAAGTTCACATTCAAGTATGTGCTTTTCAGCCAACCACCTAGAAGCCTATAATTTTGCCAATGAAAATGAAGCAAAAAAAAAAAAATTAAAAAAAAATAAATAAATGAAGGGAAATGCATCCTACAGAGGGGCATGGGATATAGAGGCAGAAATGAACTTCTAACAAATTCCATAAACACCCTTTATTCATCCTTGGCCGCTTTTTGAGAAGGACTCAATCTAGAGACCTTCTCTTTGGCTTACCTCTACTCTTTGCCCTTTAGCTAATTTGGCAATTAAACAGGGCAAACTAGGTCTGGCTTTGAAGGGACTTAACCTCCAGGCTTTAATTTGGAGCAAACAAAGCATTTATAGCAGTTCTCCTCTGGCGATTGCAGAATATTAGCACATTGCTGAATATTTAAAAGCAAGGCATGTTTCCAACCCCAAGGTCTGTCCCCCAATTGATAAATCTCTTTTTATTAAATGGACTTTAATTACTTAATAATTAGACATTCCATAGGAAAAGATGTGGATCCTGATAGTCTGCCAACAAGGCTAGAGGGCAAATCAGAAGAATATGCCATTTTCAGATTAGAATTTAAAAGAAGAAATAAGCCCATTCTGGGAGTGCGTGGGTGGAAGAGAGGCCTCCCTAGAAACTGTGAGTCTTGGCAAAAACCTGGACTGAGAAATGCTTTGTTTCCTCTTTTGCTGGAAATCCAGATTTATTTAGAATTGATGAATGAGAGTGCAGGTCTAAGATATTCCAACTTTCTTAGATCTGATGGACAGATTTTTCTTAGTCTGTGCGGTGCATATATGCAAGGGTGGAAGGGTATTGTTCTCCTTATTTTAATTCCAAGAGCCTAACACTGTTGAAGTCCCTCCCATTTTAGCAGTTTTCCATTCACTGCTATAGTGATTTTTTTGCCTTTCTCTCCCTCTCTGTCTGTTAGTGTCATAAAAGAAAAGCTCAAGTGAAAAATGTTTGCTGCTTTTGCTATTCACATTTCTACTGCCTTGGTGATGGCAACATTTTGGTTATGCCTTGCATCTGAGGAAATTTATATTGGCCTGGAAGAGAATGGTGGCTATTGCCCAGGCTGGCCCAGGTGGGTGGAGGCTGGACCCGACACCTCTGATAACTTTGTTCCTCAGAACAGTGAATTGAAAGGAGAATGGGTAAATTTTATTCAAAATATCCACTGGTTTCAGTTTAAACTTATGAGGCTTAGATCAAATTTTCACAGATGCATTAGGCATAGCCCTCATGCCCCAATCTGTTCAAATGAAAGGCTCTAAAGTTGGGGAGACTTGAGTGTGTTTGTTAGCCTCAGCTCTTCACTTGTCCTGAAAAAATGACTGCTCTCACTCTCTAACCTTTTACGTCTCCCTACTTATTGCTGACCCTCTTAGACTTCCAGTGGCTGAGGCTGGAATATTTGCCTAAACTCACTGTCCTAATAATAAGACATATTTTCCTTTCAACAGATATTTGATGACCAATTATTTGTCGTGCTTTTTGCTAAAGTGTTTACAGTCCAGGGTAAAGTAAAACTAACCCTGCTTTTGTAGAACTTACAGGTTAGCCAGGAAGATGGCTATAAAGTATATTCCAAAGTCAACTAATCACAATTGAAGTCAGTGGTACAAAGGAGATTTATAGAAGTAACTGATTTTATCTGGATTCAGGGAGACCTCTGTGGAACTGGAAATCTGGTGCTCGATAGGCACTGTTAAATCCCAGATATTCAAGCACTGTGTTACCGAAAGGGTAAAAAGAATAAAAGTCAATCAGTATTCTAGAAACAAATGGGCATTATGGTGTTTAACAGGTTTTAAATAGCACTTCACAAAGAAACAGAGACACTTAGTGAATCTTTTTAGTGTTTAAATAGTATAAGATAACAAATAAGGGATCCTTTCAAGAAATCAAAATAAACAGGATGAGCCTATTCCTCCACAGTAATCTCATAATGGCTATATCTCTTGCTAATAGCATCAGTGCTTACTGTATAACTGTAATTAGTATTGTTAACATCAATATAATGTCTGATGCCAAAGCCCAAGCACTATAAGCATGTATTAGTTACTTATAAAATTGGAATTAAAAATGTCTGTGTTTATCATTTCAAAGACAGGTGATGAAATGGAGCTTCCATATGTGTCTGATTTTTCCATATGTAAAGCAAAATGTTATTTTCTTTTTATAGTTCATCACTAATAAGTTCCTACTTTGTTAACACAAGGAAGAGCAGATAATATCTAAATGTGTAAATTGACTTCTGTGAGATACTGCCAACAATCCAGGTGTCTCTAGATTTAAAACTGCCATGGCTTCCTGGGTCACAGTAGGTGTGCAGTAGATAGAAACCTGGACTCCAGTCCATTCTTGCAAACAACCTTTCCATCTGAAGATGGAAGCCCTTGGAAAGCACCGAAGTAGGTTGTGTACTATTTTTAATAGTGTGCTGCTTCAGGCTGAAGTTGAAGAATTTTATTTAGGGAAAAATGTATAGTTGTCCTTCTGAATGTGTAGGAGATTGTCTCCAGGACAACCCTTCAGTTCAAAAAATCTACAAATATTCAAGTCCCTTATAGGAAATGATTTAGTATTTGCATAGAACCTACACACCTCCTCCCATATACTTTTTATCATCTTTAGATTCTTTATAATACCTAATGCAGTGTAAGCACTATGTAAATAGTTGTTACTCTGTATCGTTCGAATAATCACAAGGGAAAAAATGTGTACATTCTCAGTACATATGTACATTCTCAGTACAATTTTTTTCTGAACATTTTCAATCTGTACTTGATTGGGTCCTCAGAAGTGCAACCTGTAGCTACGGAGAGTCAACTCCACTCACTAAACAGTTGACCTAGTTCTGAGCTGCTGCTGGGGGGAGCCAGAATGGAGAATCTTGACATATACAAGGAAAACTCCACAAGGCATTTTCACTTAGATTGAAGAAATGAGGTCTTTTAAGAACTTTAATAATTCAGCACTAATAATCTTTTAGACAATCATACCATAGTGTACTTATTTGGAAGAGTTTTGCTTCTATACCAGTTATATATAGAAAGTAGATAATAATAATATTTAAAGAACTCATGAGCCTGGGGTGCAATTTAGTGATCCAGTACTTGCCTAGCATGTGCAAGGTCCTAGGTTAGATCCCCAACACTGCAAAATTAAATAAAGAATCGTTTTCAAGATTAAATGAGGTCATTTATCAAGGTGCTTGGTGTAGTGAGATTATAAAACTGAGACGTTGTCCAAAGTCATCCCTTTAATGAAAAGGTAGAGTAGGAAAGTGACCACAAGGAATCTGGTGCTAGCTGTGTGCGACAGTGTGTTGGAAAGTGATAGAGTCTGAATTTTAAGCGCATTTTCAAAATGTGGATGTTTGCAAAATATTTAGCATCACATAGAACCTCAGCAAATATTTATGTATGTTTCTTTCTTTCAGTAAATATTTGATATACCCTGTGGAAATAAAATGCAGAAAACATCACAAACATGCAAACACTTTTCAGTCAGGTTTATTTATAGACTCTATTATGGTATCTCTAAATTATGAGCACAATAAAAATTTTAAAGGTAAAGAGATGATTTCCAGGAAGGCTAGGAAAAATGTGGGTCCTTTTGATTCAGTGCCTTAGAGTGACTACAGATTTGATAAGTAGATGTTAGGGGAGAGGATGCATCTGTTTAGATGAAACACCATGAGAAGTGCAGTCCAGAGAAGAGATGTTCAAAGGAGTCTGGATAAACTCAATGGATGTAAGAATTGTTTTGCAAAAGTTAAGATGACCCTTAACTTGTTCTGGATTCCTGGGTATATAATAAAATAAAACCCTTTTTCCAGCATTAGGGAATAAGACAATACCAAAACAATTTGGGAATGTTAGTGTTGAGTAAAGCAAAAATTTAGGTAATTTAGGAACACTGATATTTTGACTATGTTTGAACTTCATTTAAGTGAGTAAAGAATTAGAAGTAGGAAGGAAAGTGGTTGCAATTGGATAAATTGGATAAGATTATTTTAAATGGGTTTTTTTTTTTTTTTTTTTTTTTTTTTGTGCAGTGCTAGGGATTGAACCCAGGGCTTTGTGCTTGCGAGGCAGGCATTCTACCAACTGAACTATATCCCCAGCCCTGAACAGGTTCTTGATGAGCAGAAAACTACTTTTTCATTTCAATCTAGTTAAAATTACAATTGTATGAAGAACAAGAATCATTGGTATTAGATTTGAGCATTAAATGACTCTTCTCAATGTATATTTTATTCTTATGAGTTATAGTAAGCTAATATTCATTACTAAATATCCATACTCATGCATTGAAATGCAGCCCTAAGCTGAGGACCTATAAATTCTTCCTTTGAGACTTGCTGGTTTGTGACACCTTCATGATATGTTAATGCTAAAATTTAGCTCAGTGTTGGGAGTGTCAATTCAAACCACATAAAGTCTTGTAAACTTAGGTTACTTTTTTGTTGTGTTGAGTTTTCTTTGTAGAGGGAAAAAGGAAAGTCTGCAAATCACTTTTTGAATTTTCCATTATGACAAATAGTCAACTATTTGAAAGTTGCATTGTGTACTGTGCACATTGCATTGTTAGCTTTTAAGCAGGATACTGTTCTGACTCTAGTTTACTAAGATCTGAAATCACCATAGAGTGCACATTAAATAAGCATGCAGAGAAAGCACCAGTTTCATTAAGTCTAATTATATTAATATTCAATCTTGTGCCTTGTATATGTTTCTTGTAGCCAGATGAAGTTTACATAGGGAGACGATTATTGGATGTCAATTTGAATTACTCTTTTATATTTCATTCTGTGCTCTAGAACTTACTTGAGAGACCATTTCTGAATGCTACAGATATTCAGATATACAATAAATATTTTAAATTCAGCCAATATGGTTAACTTATAGAGCACCATATATCTGAATATTTATGCTTTATCAACTTTCCTAAAATTTTTATTCTGTACATTTATGGAACATGTAACTTGTATGCATGGGCAAATTATTCTCAATTGTATTTAATTTACTACAAAATTTAAAAAATAAAACAGGACTGAAGATGAAGAAGAAAACTATCAAATAGGAAAGTCAGAAATTTGTAACTTGTTCCTGATGTAAACCTCACATCTGTCATTATTCACTCCATTTGTGCTTTGTGTAGTATGCACAAACCATCCTCTGTTTAAATACATGCTTTAAATCTCTAAGTTAATCAGTAGTAGATTAATGTATGTTTTTCTTTTCTTTTGAATAGATTTAAACCATATACTACAGACAACCTAGAAATTGGACTTTGAGCAATGAGCCAGGGTATAGCGTATTCATTTTGTTTTTCACTTAGTGGGTAGGTCTAGCCCAGGTTGAGATGAGTTCTTCTGATAATCAAAGAAAGGACTTAGGCAGGTGACTGGCGCCCTCTGTAGTGTTGATCCAGGTAGCTATGCAGATCCAAATTATAGAGCCTAAGTTCTGGAATCAGATGAGTATTTAGTGCCTATATGTATTGACTAAATTTCAGCTGCTAATTAATATTTGCAGCAATATTAAGGTTCTTGCATCAATCATTCTTAAAAAAACACCTTAATATTGCATCTCCAGGATTTCAAGTTGATTTATGCAGGTATTGCTATAATGATGGCAGCCTTCAGCATTCCATATATGATACTGGTATAACTTGATATTTTTTGGATTGAGTTATGGTTCAAAGACGCTGATCTCTGCAAAGGACATGAAATTCTACCTTCACCTACGGAAAGGAAATTCTCTATAATATTTCCTATTGTCTCTCATATTAAATTACAACATAGTTTAACCCAGACCATTTTATGTTTGTTTTTCTGTCCCCAGCGAAATTTTTATCAGTTTACAGGGAAATTAGGTTAGGAAAATTAATAGACCTAAATTCAAAAAAGCAGTAGTTAAAATGGAACATAACAGAATTTGTTATTGACTAAATGTTGATGGAAAAAATCAAAACTTTCTGATTCATTTAAACCCAGACGTGGGAAATTTTGACATAATTAAAGTAAATCCATAAAACAAATACCACAATAACATAAAATATAATTAGAACTTGATACAAACTTGAAACTGATGGATAAATCAAGTTGTATTATGAAATGTACATACAATGAAAACAGTCCTAGCAAGATTAAAATGAAATTGGAAATATCAGAATATAGCTGTGATATATAAAACAAGAATTAAGAATTTAAAATTATTGGGCACCATTAGCTCTAGAAAATAAAATTGTCAGTGATTGACCAGGGATGGCATAACCTATGTAAATAAGTTTGTAATCATTTAAAAACATGAAAGTTTTCATGGTCAAAGGATTAGGTTCACAGATGTCCACTTGTTCATAAAAAGGGCTTCAAGAGAGCAACATGGAAATATCTTCTGCCCTTTCTGTCTATTACCACAATGGAGGAAGCTTCTTACCATGCTCAGGCTTAGTGATGGCCAGTTTATTTTCTTTCCCCTTTATTTCCTTCAACATCCATGTGAATTTATGATTTTTCACATATTATTTCATATGAACATTATAGTGGTCATGTGAGTTAGCTATTATTCCACTTTTATAGTTCAAGAAATAAAACAGGTTACCAAAGGATTCACAAATAGTTTGTGGCCCAACCAAACCAGAAAAACAAGCTCTTCTGATTCCACTACACTGCAACCATACCTGGAAAATCCTGATGATTATATACCTTAAGCAGTCTACTCATAAATGATTGTTATCTGTTCTTATAACGGGCAGTTAATATTACACATCCTTTTGAAACTTTCATAGGTTATTTGGCACACACACACACACACACATATATATATATACATACACACACACATACACACACACACACACACACACACACACACACACTATATGACCAGTCCTTCATGCATTCCCATGACTTCATAAAACTTGGTTCAAAGTTGGGTAACTGGAAGAGTGTAGCACCAGAATCCAGAACAAGATCCTATTAGCAGAATTGCTGCATAATAACTGCATGGACTTGTGTGTTGAAATTCACTTTTCTGAGTCTCAGTTTCCTCATCTGTAAGGTTAGTCTTGCCCGCTCTGTGTATTTTTCACAAATAATAAAAAGCAAGCATCTAGAGATAAATGGAAACATCTTCATAGTTTTTAACCATGGGACCTACCTGTAACATCTAACACTTGATGTGGCAAAGTATGAAGAGCAAAGGAGCTAGAATTTGAAGATAACTTATAAGATAAAATTTCCATAAAACTGCAAAGTACTGTTATTTTTATTAATGATTATTGTGCTTCATCAGAAGGATTTATCTCTTCTTCTTTGGTTTGCCCTTAGGACCATTGAGATTCCTTTCCCAGACAGAATCTGTCACTGCCTTCATGGGAGACACAGTGCTACTCAAGTGTGAAGTCATTGGGGAGCCCATGCCAACAATACACTGGCAGAAAAATCAGCAAGACCTCACTCCAATGCCGGGAGACTCCAGGGTGGTGGTCTTGCCCTCTGGAGCATTGCAAATCAGCAGACTTCAACCAGGGGACATTGGAATTTATCGATGCACAGCCCGGAATCCAGCTAGCTCAAGAACAGGAAATGAAGCAGAAGTCAGGATTTTATCAGGTATTTCAGTGCTCTTTGCTCCCTTCAGAGTGTATTCTCTGGAATAGGCCAGACAACCATTTTTCCTTCAAATATCTTGTAATTCTTTTATAATTTGTACATTGCATTACATTTGATTTTGCATAGTATGATTTCTTAGTATGATTTTTTTCCCTCACTGCAGCGCTAGATGAGGGTATACCAAAAGTTGTTATTTTTTTCCATGTTTTATAAAAGTTTTTGGAAAACCAGGTTTATACTTTGGGTCATTCACTCGTTCACTCATCCCATTGATGTTTAGTGCATGCTGTTTTGTGCAAAACCCATTTCTGAGCATTTCTCAGGTATTATTTCATTTTCCTCTGATAACAGTCTGAGAGAGAGATAGTTACTATACTCATTTCCAAAGAGGAAAGCAGGATTAGCAAGGCTAACAATCTTCCCTAAACTAATATTGAGCAATCGTCTACTCATTCATCTACACACTCATTTCTGAGAAGCATTGTGCTAAGCACAGGGAGATAACAGTGATCAAGGCTGACGCAGAGCCTGGCCGATTGGGGTTCTGGGGGAACACAGGCATCTAAATGATGCAACAAAGTTTGATTCATATTATGAAGAGAAGGTTGTTTCCTTGCGTCTCTTCTCTTTCTTTCTCTTCTCTGGTAAATTTTTGACTGTGAGCTCATTGTCCTCTCCTAAATGATCAGAGGTTGGAGTGTAAGCTCTCTAAGTGACTGCTGCTCTCACCTGTCTATGTCATCATAGCTACTTTCTCATTTATTCCCATTGGTAAGACTTGGCGAGACTCGCTTGTGTGAATCACCAGCAGGCACACACTTGAGTAACTGGGTGTGGCTCCTCTCTCCACACCCTGTATGTCCTTATCACAAATATTTCAGTTATGCAGAAAGTAAGTCATTTTTAAAGCAAACTAGCAAATTGAAAGTTTCCTCATATTCTTTACATAAGTACATCTTTAAAACTTTTTTCTGTTTTGTACATTCCATCCTCCATTCGGGAACAAAGATACTGACTTATAGGTGTTAGTAACTATTGACATCACAGTTCTATTCCATCCACCTTGCAGTGACTGATGTAAATGCAGTGTTTATTCCTAGAACATGCAGGTAGCTATTTAGGCATCTTTTACATTCACAAATGTTTTAAATGCTTATATTCACATATCCTTAATAATGCATCTGTGGAGTCAATCAGATAGGAAGCCAAGATAAGCCTCATAGAAAACTGGCAAGAATATATTTGATTTTCGTAGTATGCCAGAGGGGTCTGTTTTCCAGCGGAATTAAAGAATCTAGGTGGACTAATCAAATATTCAATTTAAATGGATTTTGAAAGACATAGGCATAATCATCCAATTGCCATTTTCCTTTATTTGTTCACTTTATAAAACACATTTGAATTGTAATCCTTGGAGATTTATTTAAAGCCACATTGGTCATCTGGCTAGAAACGGCAAAGTGTTAGTGTATGCTGGAGGCATGTATGTATTTCTTACATAAATGGAAACTGAATTTGTTTTTAAAAGATACATCTAATGAGAATTGTTGTCTAAGTTCTGTGAATTCACATATAACCTTCAAACAAGAATTATGGGAAGAGACAATACACACACACATTATGGTCACACTTATTATACATGTCTTAAACCCTGCTTTACATGCCATTGACCATCTAATGTATTTGGTCTATTTGTCCTAAAGTTATTACATTGGTTTGGAGGTGAAATACATATATCCACAATGAGTACAAGATTGAAAGAATGAATGAATGAGTGCTCAAGTCTAGCTTCTCTCAGTTGCTCATTCTAGTTCTCTCAATTTAAAAATATTTATTTTTAAATTTATTTCTATTGCTGCAAAATAATTACACATACTAGTGCGTGGGGTTCATTATGCCATACATATACATGCATATAATGCAATTTAAGCAATCTCATACCCCAACACCTTTCCTTTCCCTCCCTACCCTCATCCTCCTGATCTGCTGCTCTACTCCATTAATCTATCATTTTTAAATTCATGTTAATGTTTTCTGAATACATTTCCACTTTCTATAAGCACCAATTTGACGCAGTACTCGATTATATACACATATTGTCCATTCTCTCTTCTAGCCCTTACATAATTGGGAAGATAAGGTTATTTAACTAGAGACCCATCATATTAATAACATGACTTAAGAGCATTCAAAGTGATATCAGAATGGTTAACCCTCAAAAAAATTATATTCCCGTATGATCCCTAAAGTGCCATGTTGACTGATAAAGTTATTTCATTTGTAAAGTCTCACACATTTTTAATAGAGTAAATTAGAAAAAAAAAGTTTAATGGATTTTTAAAAATATCAGTAACAACACAAACTAAGAGTTGAGATGTTTTCAAATGTCTTGCTGGATGTTTTGGGGAATATATGATGGATTGAAACAGCCTTTGTGATTGTCAAGTTCACTTTATTCATGGTTCATCACATCTGAATGCCCAGCAGCAGATTGAATTGCAGAATTATAAATCTGCCTTGGGCACTAGGTTGACTAAAATAACTGCCCCATACACTGGAATTTTTATTTCAGTTTTCTTAATAGCCTAATTGAATTGCTCAGTTGGTAATTCAATCTATTGTTCATTTGTTTAACTACAATTAGATGACTCTGGACTCTGTATAGATCAGAACTAAATATCTGTATAACTCAGAGCAGTAGCTTTTAATGGAATAAATTGGACTAAAATATATTCTGAATGATTTTTCTCTATAACATTTATTTTATTGAAATGAATATTAATAGATACTTCAAAAATGTATCTTACTTAAAAAGTAAACTTGTTTTTCATCTTAGTTTCATACATTTTTCATCACGAAGAATTTCTTACCAACTTAATATTGTATTAAGCTTTTTGTTTCCCTAAATATTACTTATATTTCTAAATTAGTTACACTCAGACATTGGAAATATTGCAGGTTCAGTTCCAGATCACTTCAAGGAAGATACAGCATAATAGAACAAATCACACAATATTTATGTTTTCTAGTGCATATAAAAATTTTATTTAAACAATGGTGTATTTGATTAAGCATGCATTAGCATGATGTCCAAAAAACAGTGTACAGACCTTAACTAATAAATACTTTATGGCAACAAAAAGCTAATGATCTCTGCACCTTCAGTGAGCCATTATCTTTCTGTTGTGGAGTCTCTTGCCTCAGTGTTGATAGCTGTTGACTCACCAGGCTGGTAGTTGCTGGAGGCTGGAGAGGCTATGGCAATTTCTTAAAATAAGACAGTGGTGAACTTGGCCTTATACTGATTGACTGTTCCTTTCATTAAAGGTCTGTCTGTAGAATGCAAAACTATTTGACACCATTTCACATGCAATAAAGCTTCTTTCAAAATCAGAGTCAGTCCTCTCTAATCCTGCCCCGGCAGTATCAAATACTGTAATATTCTAAATCCTTGGTAGTCATTTCAACAACGTTCACAGCATCTTCCCAGGAATAGATTTCATCGCAAGACTCCATTTTCTTTGTTGATCCACAAGAAACAAGTCCCCATCCATGGAAGTTGTATCATGACACTAGCTATTCAGTCACATTTCTAAGCACAACTTCTAAGTTCTAGTTCCCTTTCTGCTTTTACTGCTTGTTGTTACTTCCTCCAACGGCATGTTGAACCCCTTAGAGTAATCCCCAAGAGCTGGAATTAACTTCTTTAGGACTCAATTATGTTGATGTTTTCATTTTCTTCCATGAATCACAAATGGTCTCACTGGCATATAGATTGGTGAATCCTTTCCAGAAGGTTTTAAAATTATTTTGTCCAGTTCATCAAAAAGTTCTCACTTTTTGCTAGCTGTGGCCTTATGAAATGTATTTTTAAATGATAAGACTTGAAAGAGAAATTGCTCCTTGATCCATGAACTGCAGATTATATGTTGTGTTAGCTGTCAGGAAAGCATTAATCTCAATATGCCGCTCCATCAGAACTTTTGGTTGACCAGGGATATCATCAATAAGCAATTATATTTTAATATATGTAAGGAATCCCCCTGACCCAGGTAGTGGTCCTTAATGGTGGACCTCACATATTCAGTGAACCATCTTTTAGATAGTCATGCTGTCACTGGGTCATTTGTTTTTGACAGAGAATTACATTTGTACATAGTAGTTGGGTCCATCCCCCTAAAAGTCATACATGCATTGAATCTGACCTACTCCATTTCACTCCCCACACACCCCTACACACCCCTCCATTGCAGTGATCCTTTCCTTGCTCATCCATGTATCCATTCTTGTTTGGTGCTTTCCACACACACATAAAGGTGAAATTTCCTGTGGCATATTTATATATGCACATAAAATAATTTTGTTAACTTCAACTTCATTCCATGTTTCCTCCCGTTCTCATCTCTCCTCCTTCCCTCTCATTTTCCTTCTTCTACTCCACTCATATTTCCTATATTTTTATGAGAAAAGAACCCCCCCCCCCTTTTTTTGCACTAACTTCCACATACAAGAAAAAAATACTCAACCTCTGACTTTCTGAGTCTGGCTTAATTCACCTACCATGATGTTCTCTAGTTCCATCCATTAACCAGCAAATGCCATAATTTCATTCTTCTTTATGGATAAAACTCCATTGTGCATATATACCACATTTTCTTAATCACTTCACTTGTTGATGGGCATCTGGGCTGATTCCATAACTTGGCCATTCTGAATTGTCTTACCATAAACTTTGAAGTGTCTGCATTGCTATAGTGTGGTTACTTTGGTTCTTTTGGATAAATATCAAGGAGAGTGGGATAGCTAGATCAGATGGTGGTTTAATTCCTAGTCTTCTGAGGAATCTCCATACTGTTGTACTAATTGGCAGTTCCACCAACAATGTAAGAATGTACCTTTTTCCTCAGATCCTCACCAGAATTTATTATTAGTAGTGTTCCTGAGAATTGCCATTCTGATTGGAGTAAAACATAGTTTTGATTTGCATTTCTGTGATTACTAGAGATGTTGAACATTTTTTTTCACTTATTTGTTGACTATTTATGCTTCCTCTTTTGAGAAAGGTCTTTTCTATCAACCTTTATTGATTGGATTATTTGATTTTTGGTGTTTTTTCAATTTCTTTATACATCCTGGCTATTAGTGCTCTATGAAGCAGGTGGCAAAAATTTTCTCCCATTCTGTAGGTTCTCTCTTCATGCTCTTAATCATTTCCTTTTCTATGCAGAAGCTTTTTAATTTGATGGCATCCCACTTATTGATTCTTGGTTTTATATGTTGAACTTTGAGAGTCCTATTGAGGAAGTCACTTCTTGCACCTTTATAATGGAGTTTGATCCTACATTTTCTTCTAGCAGTTGCAAAGTTTCTAATGTAATTCCTAAATCTTTGATCCTTTTTGATTTAACTTTTGTGCAGTATGAAGGATAGGGATCTAGTTTCATTATTCTACATATGTATATCTGATTTTCCCAGCACCATTTGTAAAAAGGCTATCCTTTCTCCAACATATATTTTTGGTACCTTTGTCAAGTATCAGATGACTGTCAGTATGTAGATTTTTCTTGGTGTCCTCTATTCTATTCTATAGGTTTTTTGTGTTCATTTTGATGCCAACATTGGGCTGTTTTTGTTACTATTTTGTTACAATAACTCTTCAAATCAGGTATGGAATATCTCCTGCATCGCTCTTCTTGCTCAGGAGTACTTTGGTTATTCTGGATCTTATTCTTCCAAATGAATTTTAGGACATTTTTTTAACTTCTGTGAAGAATATCATTGCTATTTTGATGGGGATTGTATTGAATCTTTATTTAGCTTTAGGTAATATGACCATTTTAATAACATTAACACTGCATCTCCAAGAACAGGGGAGATCTTTCCATCTTCTAAGGTCCTATTTAATTTCTTCTTCAAAGGTCTGTAATTTTCAGTATAGAAATACTTCACCTTCTTGGTTAGATTAATTTCCAAATATGTTTGTCTTTTTTGAGGTTATTATGAATGGAATGGATTTTCCTGATTTCTTACTCAGCAGAAGCATTGTTGGAGTAGAAGAAAGCTATTGATTTATATCTTATATCTTGTTATTTTGATGAATTTACTTATCAGCTCTACAAGTTTTGTGGTGGATTTTTAGGTCTTCTAAATGTTGAAGATACACCTAGAGACTTATCTTCAAACAGAGATAGTTTGATCACTTCTTTCCTATTTGCATGCCTTTAATTTCCTTCTCTTGCCTAGTAGCTCTGGTTAGAATTTGAAAAACTGGGTTGACTAGAAGTGGCATGACCCAGTCCTCATTGTTTCATGTATACAACAAAGGCATACAAGATTCTGTATAATTTCCAAAGGGTCTTAAGATTTTCAAGAAGACAAATGAACATTGATTTTAACTTAAGTCACCAGCTACATTCACACCTAATGAGAGAGTCAGGTTAATCTTAGAAAGTGTGAGGCTGGGCATTGACTTCTTCTCTTTGGCTATGAATGTCCTACATGGCGTACTCTTCCATTGGAAGCCCATTTCATCCACATTAAACCTGCTGTAGAGTGCAGCCACCTTCATCAGTTGTCTTTGCAGATTTCCAGATTATATACTCAGCTTCTGAATCAACGTTTTCAGCTCTACCTTGAACTTTCACATTACGGAGTCAGTTCTTTCCTTAAACTCCATGAGCCAAACTTTCCTGACCTCAAACTTTTCTTCCATGGCACACCCCCCTCCCCATCTTTCAGTCTTCTTAAAACTGAAGAGAGTTAGGGCCTTCCTCTGCGTTGGAATTTGTCTTAAATGAATGCTGTGGCTGTTTTCAATTTTCTAGTCAGAGTGATGAAATCCTCTCCACGTCCTCAGTAAGGCTGTTTTGCATTTCTGTCATTGCTATGTGTGTTCACTGGCATTGCACATTTAATTTCCTTCAAGAACTTTTCCTTTGCATCCATAACTTGGTTGCTTGGCACAAGAGGCCTTTCTCTCAGCCTGTCTCTGCTTTGGGCACACCTTCCTCCCAAAGCTTAATCATTTCTAGCTTTTGATATAAAGTGAGAGATACGCAGTTCTTCATTTCGCTTGAACACTTAGAAGCTGTTGTATGGTTGTATCTAATTGGCCTAATTTTGACATTGTTATTTCTCAGGGAATAGGAAGGATGGAAGAGAGGGAGAGACAGGGGATTGGCCAGTTGGAGGAGCACTTAAGAACACACAGCATATATCAATTAAGTTTGCTGTCTCCTATGTGCATTGTTTATAGCATTCCAAAGAGTTACAGTGGTACCATCATGCTAGGTATGATAATAATGAAAAGACTTTAATTATTGAAAGAATCATCAAAATGTGACAGAGACATTGAGTACACACTGTTAGAAAAATAGTACTGACAGAATTGCTTAACCCAGGGTTGCTACAAAACTTTAATTTAAAAAAAAAAAAAAAGAAATCGCCATATCTGCAAAGTACAGCAAAGCACAGTGCAACAGAATGAGCTATGTCTATAGCATTGCTGCAGTCTATTTTTATAGTTTTTATAAAGAAATGACCTCTAGGGGATAGCAAAGAAGATACATTGTCTTCTTTGTATTTACTTATTTACTAATTTACTTATTGTCCTGCTGGGAACTGAACCCAGGGCCTCACATATGCAAGGCAAGCATTCTATAATAGAGCTGCATATCCAGCCCATTTTATTTATTTGTTAAATTTTAAGTGGAGTCTTGCTACGTTGCCTAGGCTGGCCTTGAACTATAAATCCTCCTGCATCAGCATCCCAAGTAACTGGGATTACAGATGTGCACCAGCACATGGGGCTCCAACATTATCTGCTTTTAAAATTTACTATCAAGTCAGGTAGTCAATTCATGTACCATATGACTAACATAAAACAGGAAAGGGTAAATTCAGGTAAATGTATCTTGTTGCAATGGACATGGGCAAGAAATTGATTGTAGATGACAGCTTTCTTTCGAGAGAGTTACTCTTCTAGATCATAAGGGATGATAACTGTTTGTAGTATGATCACAGTACATAATAAATGTGGAAGGAGAAGTTGAACTCACAATATGGAGAACCTTGAGTGTTATTTCTAGGAATTGAAACTGGATTCAATTAACTTTATTGATGATTGGGAGTTCTTGAAGGTTTTGGAGTAGTGAATATCCTGACAAATATACACAGAAAAACACAAGCAAAAAATGAAAAGCAAAACAGATTGATGTATTACATGATATTGTCTCATTTTTCATATTTTTCACTATTCTGAAGGATTCTTTGCTTTTTTTAAAAGACAATTTTGAATAAAGCTATTTCTTAAACAGGCTGTAAGCAGAGTACACTTAGCCTTTCATTAATTTAAGGTGAATCTGTGTTCCTTATGTATACTTAGAAAAGGGAATATATGATCATATTATATTTAAACCATGTAAAGTACAGATTTTCTAGATATTTCATCAGATTTAATCTAATTACATGAAAGGGTCTATCTATGGACCACTACCTCGAATCCATTTCCATGGATCCTGCTCATATTGAGTTAATACTGTTTAACTAATGAATATTTCAAGTTCCCACTTTGATTCATTGTTATAATAAATTATTAAGAACATGAGGCCTGATACCAAATTGATTAAGTACAAATCTTGTTTTCATCACTTACTAGTTGTACAGTTTAGGACAAGTTACTTAACCTAAATCTATCTTTATTTTGCAAAATGAAGAGAGAAGTGCCATGTATTTTGTGGGGTGATCGTGAAGGTTAAATTTGGCAGGCCAAGTACAGTGCCCGGAATTTTGAAATCTTCAGTAGATATTGTAACTATTTTGGCATTTTAGAGACTTTTTCAGTCTTCAGAAATTTTTTTCTTATGTCAATATTTTTTCCCTACAAATACATTATCTGATTTTGACTCTGGATCTCTGAGTATGCTTTGTCAGCCGGCAGTTACTTACTCACAGTCTGTCTAGTTTTGCATTTCCTTTTCATATCTAAGAGGAACTAGAGTTCCCTGCCACTATTTCCTCTCTAATGACTCCTTGGTACATGATTTTCACCCTTATGTTTCTACCAGTATTGTTTTTTCTGCAATATGCTACAGTGCTAGAGATACTACCTAAGCAATAGGAGTCCACAGTTAAGCAAGCTTCTAGCATTTGATCTTCAGTAGCCATTAGCAATTCACTGAATCCTCTAAAATCCTTCATCTCTGTTAGGGGAAGACATTGGACTCAGGCAGTCTTTTTAGGTCTTTTTGCTAACAAGGAGCTAATGTGTCATTTCATTCTACATTCAGCCTCAACTTTGCCTTTATAATCCCAGTGTTCAAGAGTTCAAGTTTGCCAGAGAAACTCTGGTCACTAATACCCTTAAGGCCATGTGGCAAAACAATAATAATGACTAAAAATGAATCTCAAAATAAAGTTTGTCCTACTTTTAGATTAATAACAGTTTAGTTTTAAGTTTATTTATGTTGTCACAAGAGGTACATGAAAAAAGATAGAATACCTTTTATTATATACAATCTGACCAAGATCTGTGTCATCATGTGCTCCTCTCTGACAGATGATCACCTTAGCCTGACCTCTCTGGGAACCTGGGCTAGGCAGTGCTCCAGAGTTAATGGACTATCATGTTATTTCAAATTCATCATGATAGTTCAGGTCTTTAAACCACTATTAGGTGACCATTGTTTCACTTGGAGTTGATCAGATTCCATTTGGATGCAACAAAGTGTAATAGCTTAATAAGAAAATTAATTACTATGGATACACAAAATGTTTGATTTTGAACATTGTTAAAAAATAATTATTTGTCCCCTGGTGTTTTGGGGATCATCAACAAGGTTCAGGAGTTCTAGTGGAAAATCCAAATACCGGGGGACCAATTTTGTGCGTGTGTGTATATATGTATATATATATATACATATATATATAATTATATATTATATTATTATATAAATATATATATAAAATAAAATTTTTGCTGTGCCTTTCATTCTCATGCTACCATTGATCTCCCCATCACCAAATCCACAATTTTTTTCTATTTTCACCCTTGACCTTAAGTACTATAAGGTATTGATTTTATTATCTCCTAATAGCTACCATTCCATGAAAGGTTACTATTTCCCGAAAGGTCAAAAGCAAAGTTAATACAGTTGAGATTGTATTCCACATAGAGGATTGAATATTTCTTGGTAGGAAGAGAGTCTGTCTTTTCCCAGAAGTCTGTTGGTTCCAAGATACGATCAGTTCTACATTTACTAGGAATATGACATTTAGCAGCTGGGTGAGTAGACTGCAGGGTCAGGCAATCTCCCCTGACTCACACACAAACCAGTAGCTTTCCCCAAAGGTATGTAGATGTCAAATCTACAACCCACAAATGAAGGTGTTGGAAGAAAATAATGAAAAGACCAGCAAAGCTTGCTTTCTTCTCTGGTGTAATTGACATCAGATTCTTACAGGAGCATAAAGAAGACATATGCTTCTTCTTTAAGAAGACAGGGCACACCTTTATTGAATCGACCTTGACTAAATAGGAAATAATCCAAATACTTTTGATTCAGTATCAGAAACAAGAGCTAGAATCAGAAAAACCATTACTTTTCTGGAAAGTTTTAAGTGTTTCTTTATGCATGTGTATAAATTATGAAGTTTTTTGGATTCCTGAAACCAACTTTGACATATCATAATAGCAACATTTGTTTTCTGGGATTCTACTGTCAGCTGCAAAAAAATTTCAAATCATTCTAAAAATGAAAAATCACTTCCTTCAGACCTGCTATAAAATGGAACTGTTAGACCAAAATTTGCCTGTGAGACAGAAGGGATAGAGCCATACGCTGGTGATAAGAATAGATGCTCTCCCTTCTTCCTCCAAATTCTAACTACAAATAGCAGTATGTGTGTGTACACGGCAAAAGAAAGAGGAAATATGAACAGATGTAGGAATATTTACAGAGAGGGAATGTCGTTTTTAGTACTGAATTGGTGTAAATGAGGAAGGAAAATAATAGAATCATAGAGTGATAAATAATAGCTCCTGAGAAACAACTCTCTTCTCCCTCTGTTTTCTAAGATGCTTGGCTTACAGCCATATGGAGCTTTTCATTTTTTATTAACTAAATTCTAGTTCCTCTGATCAGTCTGGATTAGGCTGATTTTTCAACAACAGTCTCTCTCTCTCTCTCTCTCTCTCTCTCTCTCATACACACACACACACACACACACACAGACAGACACAAAGACACAACATTCTAGACACAAAGTAAGGAGCGTTTTGGAAATTTTCACTGGGAGCACATATTCTAGAATGTGCCTGCTGGTATTTGACGACTCCTGGAACCTGCTAGAACAGAACTGGAAGGGGCATAACTCAGGAGCCTGTAGGTGAGTTGTAGGTTAGCTTGAAATTGGGAGTGTTGGCAGAGGAAGCTAGTTAAATTAATTTGGAACTCTTATGCCTGGGAATAAATCAAAGAGAATACCCCACGGTTGCCTACAATGCCCTTTCATTTCCAGTGGGAAAATCCATTCAGTCAGGAACTTAATATAGAACTTCAAGAAGTGCAGTCAGGAAAAAGAACTTTTTTGTTTTATTTTTAATTCAGAAAGCATAAAAATTAAAAGCCACTACTGGTTATTTTGAGGATGACAGTTATTAAGCTGTGAATACTGACATTATTTTTTCTTGCTGACGCAAATGGCAGCAGTCCATAATTTAATTTCTCTATGCCTCAGTTATTCTTTATATTCAGTACTGTAAACTTAATGTTGAGGTTCCTAAATAATAATTTTGAAAAATGACCCCATTAAAGGAAAGTTGTTGTCATCACAGGGAGAATAGCTATTCCAGCTTACCTGGGGTGGTCATGAACACACCTGTGTCCTGTGACATTTATGAGTTTCCTCTCTATGTAGGGTCTCAGGATGATTTACATGGTCAACTTAATCATCTGCCATGAAGGCAGGTAAAATTCTATGTCCACCTGAGGCATTTGGGAAAACCTATGAATGTGAAGAGTGAAATCTAGTTTTCACCTGGCCTCATACACTCACATAATTTGACTGTTGTAATGTTTAATAGTAAAAGAATGTTACCATATTTTTTAAATGTTAAAAATGTTTTTTGAAATGCCTCTAAACATAAAAATTCTATTCACTTTCCCTCAGATGCTTTTCTTATTCTTCTTTAGGATGTAGACATTAATGAGCTTTTATTTTGGTCTGTCTGAAGTGTAGGTGAATATGCCACATTATAATGATTCAAAGGGCTCACTGACTTAATAAACACTTGATGAAAGATAAAGAGTGTACATATGTAACTGTTGCATCATCTTCCCAAATGAAAATGAAACTAATATTAGGAGAGAGGAGGCAGAAGGAGAAGGGAAAAGGTTGGGGAAGAGGGGGAAGAAAAGATATATTTATACATTTGTTCTTAAAAATGCAATTTATTCCTATGTTGAAAGGAAATAATCTAAGTGGTTCAGAAGAATAATAAATTGGTTGAATCCCTGTGCATCAGCATGACCACTGGATCTTCAGGTTACTTGCAAGGGGACTTGGAGGTCAAACCTACTTCAACACTCATGCTCCTGGATCTGTTGTACTTTTCACCATTTGCCTTAATGTCCTTGATGAAGCAGTAAAGATTACTAATTTTATTGAATCTTGATGCAAAAGTGCACATCTTTTTTAGTATTCTGCATGCCAAAATGAGAAATACACATGAGGGAAATCAAAGTACAAAGAGTTTTGCACAGTAAACACTTTTGTGATCATTTGAATTTCAAACCTAACTCGGTAGCATTTTATTTTCCTCATGGAAAAATTATTTTTACTTGAAAGGACAACCAAAAGAAACATGGTAGCTATTCAGACTTGGGTGCTTGTTAGATATTTTCTCACAAATGAACAAAGTGAACCAGTCACTTTAAGGAAAAGAATATTTGCTGCCAAGGATGAAGTTCAAGCTTAAAAGCTAAAATTAGAAATTTAGAAATTGCATCTGTCACTGGGACCTTGACAGCTTCCCAGCATTAAAAATCATTTCTTCTGGATTGGTGGTGATAGTAACAAATGAGATTTTTGATACTCTATAATGATATGTGTCAACATTTGGAAGACCTGTCTAACGCAGTGTTCTGTTCCAAATGACCATTGATTGATGTGATAAAATCATGCATGGGTAAAAGATCCATCCAAAGTACAAGATAGACCAATGGATTTTTATAACATAGCACAAAATGTTTACTGATATGGTGTCAATTTCACATTACAACCAACCTGCAAGAAACTGCTTGTTGAAATTTGGTATAGTGTTAAAGGATAATATCTACAATTATCTGAAAAAACTGTCAAAATATGCCTTTCTTTACAGCTACACATCTGTATAAAGTCAGATTGTTTTCATGTAATTCAAAGAAAACCACATACAGATCAATGTGAATGAAGAAAGTAACATAACATTCAAGTTATTTTTAAATAAACCACTCATTAAAAACACTTACAAAAAAATAAAGAACTGCCATGATCCTCACTAATATTTTTGTTTTAAAAAATATAGATGTTTTTGAAAAATTTTTGGTAAGATATATCTTTAACAAATAAAATTTGATTTTGATTTTGATAAATATTTGAAGCTATAACTTACATGAACAAAAGCCCTTTGGGATCCTCAGTAATACATAACAGTTTGAGATTCACTGTCTAAATCATTATTCTTCATTTTTTTTTATAGATTGTTAAGTAGTCCTCTCCTCCTCAGATCAGATTAAGCAAAGTAGGCCAAAATTTTCACTGAAAAGCAAGTTACAAGGACATAGAGTGGGAAGCATAGGCAAAGACAAGGTGTTGCCACATGGTAGTTCTGCCCTGCAGGCAATCTGTAGTCCAGAAAGGTAGCACTGTGATGACCATCATCCTTTGCATGTGCACACTGTGAGGGAGATTCCCTGGACTGTTACTTCCTGTACTGACCAAGGAACCAAGTCAAAGAATCAGGCTAACATCCTTTTTAACAAACAGAAAAAAGCATAACTGGGTTTTAGTCTAAGTAAATCATGATAACTTGGAATCAATTTAGAAAAATAAATTTTTGTGTTTACTTCCATGAGCATTACATCAGATAAGGCTGCTTTGTAATTTTTTAATACGGAAATTTGATATTAGAAGAAAAGTCAATTTTTGCTAGTTGCATGGAAAAACGTTTGTCAGATAGTTTTCTAGGAGCCACACAAGCATTTTCCTCCCAGTTCTATTTAAAAAAAATGTATATATGTAAAAGTATGTGAAACATATGTACAGTTTAAAAAAATAAAAGTGAAATATCTGGCAGTAAAAATAAAATATATAAATAAATAGAAGTAAGTATCACCCAGTTTATGAAACAATGTTATAAACTGTTTTCCATTATCCTTTCTTGTAATTAAACCATGCTCCTCATTCACTGGAAAAATTTTTCCTGTTCTCTTCAGCAAATAACTCAATTTGGACCCGAATAGTTAGTTCCCATACAGCTAGGACACAGTAATTACTAATTTCATTCTAATTCCATTAAAATCAATTTAATCACAAGAGTCACAACCTAGAATTTAAAGTTTATACTTCCTAGGACTTTTTCATCTATATTGTCTGGAGCTTAGAAAGAAAACTTTCATTGGCTCTTAAATATTCACTTTAAGTTTTAGTCATTAACTTTATGATATTTTTGGCCCTTTGTATAATTTCTATACACTTTGTACTAGTGGAGTTGAAAATAATTCTTCACTCGAAAAATATTTTGAATATCTTTAGAAAATACAGAAAAATTCAAAGATGAAAATAAAACCAAGAGCAAGTTCATCACAGAAAAGTTAACCTTGACAATTATATTTTATTATCCTATTTTTTTACTTATAAGTATGCTTCCTTAATGGTCCTCTAAAATATGTTAAGGGAGAAAAATGTGCAGATTTCAAGTTAAATATTGCCTCTGTATATAGCCAAGACCACTCTATCAATTATAAAAAAAATAACAAAATAACAATAACAAAGTAGTTATTTGGCATTTTAAATTTGGGAGAATGGGTTTGTTTTGTTTTTATTTCATGTATATGCTTCAGGTATCTGTTGTTGAATAGCAAACTACTACAAAATTTAATATCATAACCTAACAGCAATCTCTGACAATTCTGCAGTTTACCTTAGCAATTTCTGGTTTTGCTAGGTCTCATTTATATGTATTTGGTTGAAGGGTAGGATTCAAGATTGTCCCACTCATGAGTCTGGCAGTTGGACATGGCTGTTGGCTGGTGGCCTCAGTTAACATCTTTGTGATCTGTCACTCTTCAGTTTGCTCCACTAACATGCTAGTCTCAGAGAGCAATCACAGTGCAAAGACCTGTTGAGTCCTTGGTTCCACAACTCATACAGCATAATTCCCACCACAATCTGTTTTGTCTAAGCAAGACATAGGACCAGGGCAGACTTAAAGCACAGGGAAGTGAACACTCACTTCTAGATTGAAGGACCTTCAGACATTTCATGGTCATGAAACTACTGTAATGCTGAATACCTAACATGCAGGTGTCAAAATCTGTACAAAGTAGATCTAGCCTTAATGTAAAATATGGACTTTAGTTAATAACAGTATGTCAGTATTCGTTCATTAACTGTAACAACTATGCCATACTAACGTAAGATGTTTGTAATAGGGGAAACTGAGAGACGTGGGATGGGATCTGATATATAGAAACTCTCTATACTATCTGTTCAATTTTTTGGCAAATAAAAATAAAAAATTTCTAAAATTGAACCATTTTGCATTGCTTGATTTTGTTTTCTGATGGTGTATAATCATTTGAGTTGAAATATTGGCTCTTCCACTGGTAAATAATTTACCTGTCAATTTACCTGTCCCCAGTAAATTTTCTTTTAGCTAAAAGATTGCACTTAGCAGATCTTACTAGATGTTTTCCAAGGTATTGTAGAGCAGCATTTGTGATGTATGTGGAGGACACAGGACTGCTGAGGAGCAGGTGGTGAAAGTAAAGCATTTGGATAAACAGTCCTCTGTTACAAAGATACCTAGTTGTAAATGCACATTTTGGAAACTTGTTCATTTCAGAAATTTCTCCTTAAGCAGTATTATCTTTTCAAACATATTTGCTTAATTTGAAAAGTCATTTTTGAGAGGGCAAGTAAAACATGCCACTAGCAACTATCAAAGTATTTGAGGCATTTTTCTACACTATTGGTTTAATGATGATAAACACATTTGGAAAATGCCTTCAATATTTTCATTGTGAAGATTATTTATTTTTGTTGCTGAAACAACTAGAAACAGATGTGGCAAGACTGAGAAAGTGTGAATTTACTTTTTTCTCCACACTGCAGATAACAATTGCAATCCCAGCTATTAATGTGAGAATTGCAATTCTTTTGCTATCTTGTGATCAACCTGTGTGGAGGTGGATCTGGCAAAAGAAAATTAATAAAAATGTTAAAATATGTCCCAGGTCCCTTCCCACCTCAGTTCCTCTCTCATCAGCAGTCATCTATGCTGTGACATACTTGGATCTAATCTCCCTCAGCCATTCTCCATTCACCCCATCCTAGTTTTGTATATTTTATTGCCTAATTTTCTTTGCACCAGGATTTTCCTTTGATTTTGCATCATGACAGATGAAAGGCTCATTCTACTAAATGCATTAAATTGAAAATAGTCTAAATTAAATCTCCTAGAGAGATGTGGATTTTATTGGGACATGGAAACTCAGCATCTTGTCTTAAATACATCAATTCTGAGTGATTGAAATTTGGTCAGCTGGTGAGATAAGGAAGTTTTGCTTGTGTGGGGCAAACTCCTCCAAGTCCATCTAATCTTAGGACTGGTATACCCTTGGCAGGAGGACTGAGCTTCTGTAATTGAGGAAAGGGAAGCTCTTCTCTCTGAGGGAGCTTTCCTGAGTGCTGAACCTGTGTGCTTAAGACTGTAATTTTTTTTTTGCATATTCCATCTGTTATTATCTTAATGACTTTTGATCAAGTGAGTTCTCAGGTTGAATAGCATGAGTTCTTAAGTTTCACAGACACTGTTTCAATTACCTGCCAAACAATACAAGTAATGCCGTATACATAGAACAAGTAAATGTGTGCAATGAAGAGAAGGGTATCAGCACTACTTCACTTAGGGTCTCAGATCTAGGGACAAACTCACTCTTTGGAATGTTTAAAAGTTAAATACAAACAAAAGGTTAAGATACAGCCAGACATTGTTAAAAAACAAACAAGCAAACTTTAGTTATATCAATATAACTACCTTTTTGAAGAAAGCAGATATTTCGCAAAACCTTAGACCTCCTCAGTGCCTGTATGCTATTTAGCACAATTCTAATTATCTATGTTTACCATATTTTCAAGTCACAAAAGCAATGACCCAAGCAAAAGAAAGTGGAATAGATGTTATTAGCAAAGAAACTGAACATATCAAAATTTTCAGATGATAACTTCAAAAAAGTTACTGATAATATTGTCTGGTTCTCTAATAGTGACATATTAACAAGACCTGTAGCCCAAATGAGTAACCTGTAGCCTCACGCTTATATCCTTTGCCTTATGTCATGACATCTCAACAACTAAAGATATCCTAATATAATTGTAGAATCTGGGGATTTGTGAAACTCTTTTAAGAGTTTATTCATAAGTTTTACCAGCACCTTTCTATTTTTTTTTTCATTTCTTTCCATCATTGTGGGTCTTCTTAGGGGCAAAAATGATTTCAGCTACATCATTTATCTTTGCAATATTTTTCATAAAGTATTTGATCCTATATTTTTTTCCTCACAGATCCAGGACTGCATAGGCAGCTGTATTTTCTGCAAAGGCCATCAAATGTGGTGGCCATTGAAGGAAGGGATGCTGTCCTGGAGTGCTGTGTTTCCGGCTACCCTCCGCCCAGTTTCACCTGGTTACGGGGTCAAGAAGTCGTCCAACTCAGGTACACACATTTAGGACTTCTGTGAAGTATGCATTATTATTTATTTTTCTCCAATTTGATATGAATGCCTAGAAATGCTAGGTTTCTCATGATAATTGGAATTTTCCCCATATTCCTCAGCATGATACAGTATATCAATGGCATCTAACCACTGACCTGAAGTGGTGGGGAAAAGAGTCAAAATCCATAAGATCAATTCTGAAAGGAAATTGGTCATTGAGGTGGTCCCACCCAAGAGGCATGTGGTTGGTCTCATCCTAAGGAACTGTAATAGAGAGGTAGATCTTAAATATTCTCAGCACATACATGCCCGGAAGATCACTATGTGAGATCATATTTAGGTTAATCACCTTAATGTTCATTCTCTTTCTCTCTTTCTTTATGTGTATATATACATATTTGTATATATACGTGCACACACATATTTCACATTTCATACATAAAACATCATATTGTATGCTATAAATATATACACATTTTTCAACTACCTCAACAAAGAGAAGGGTAGTAAAGAAACCAAAAATTCCTGAATTCAATATGTGGCATATCATTGCAACATCTGAGCAATTCCTTCTAGCTCCAATTATACCCATGGCTATCCCAAGTATAACAAATATTTAAGGTAAGACAGGAGAATGTGGCTGGTCTTGAATTACTAGAACATTAATAATAAGATAGAGTTAGAAAGTAAGTCTTTCATATGATGGAAATACTTATTCTAAAACATTTTGATTAAATGGATCCCACTTAAGAAATTAATTTCATTGATTGGGAGGACTGGTGAACTGCTTTTTAACACATTTATTTTCTATGATGAGATAGGTCTATGGATCATATATTAATCTTTAAATTCATTCAGCTTAAATATGTACTTAGATAACAGCAGTATGATATCACAGCTTTTCTAGGATCATTAAAGCTTGCAAGAAATACTACAATTTCAGCAGACACATGCTATTTGCATGTATTCAGGTAGTTTTGGTTCAGTATGAGTTGTGGCTTCATACAAGACCACTGACTTGTATGTCAGAGCACAGAACATTGCCTTCCACTCTGGGAGAACCTCTTCTTTGGACCCTGAGGCCCACGTATTTAAAATGAGAGAAATAAAGTAGATTACTCGTAAGTTTCTTTTTAGCATTGAAGTTATTCCTACTTCATGTCTTTGAGTACTGCATGCAGTAGTTTCCCTTGAATTAATTTTAGGTCAATAAGTGAGATGTTATCAAACCCCTCTGATATAGGGGTTCTTTCCAATTCCATATTTGCTTTTTGTAAAGTTCATTTAAACCTTTGAGCACCTTGCTTGTAAACGTGTGTTAATTTGCTGTATAATGATATGTACCTGTTATCTTACAGGTCTAAAAAGTATTCATTATTGGGTGGCAGCAACTTGCTTATCTCCAATGTGACAGATGATGACAGTGGAACATACACCTGTGTTGTCACATATAAAAATGAGAACATTAGTGCCTCTGCAGAGCTCACAGTCTTGGGTAAGTCATGACTGCAGATGAGTTTACATTGTCCTCTTCAAAATACATCACCAGGACATTTTAAATGCTTACCACTGATTGCTTCCTATGTTTATTAGTGTGAAATCATGAGGTCCCAGTACTCCACATGTGTCCTTGCTCTGCTTTGATTAATTGCACAGGGGTTGAATACTGTGTGGAACACTTGCTCATTGATTAAAAGCAAATATATACTCTTTAGGCTAATTATTCTAGTGATAAGCTGAAAACTACCCCAAATTATTATTTGACAGATGTGTGGAATAACAAGTAAAAGATTCCAAAATATCACGTCTGGGGAATATAAATGAAGAAGAATATGAGAAAAATTGTTCAAAAATATGCCTCAGTGGAAAAAGCAAATGTCATTTGAGATGACAGGGCCTCTGACATTAAATTCACTGTTTTGGTAAGATTGTTTTAGTTACTTGGAAATACTGCAGATATTATGTTTAAAGTGGATCAGAAAAACCTAATATACATAAGGAAAACTTGCACAATATGAATATAATTGAAAGAAATCATTCGTATTATTCAGAAAGGTAGGGTCACCTGTGTCTCTTTGTAAATTAATAATTCTTATATATAATAGGAACTCAAGCAAATCCAAATTTTATCATGTACTCCAGATTTCTTTTATTCAGTTTCATTTGAATTAAACAGTTTGAAGAAAGAGCCTTAACATTTTTATTTTATTTTTTCCCCCTATAACAACAATAAAAATTGTTCACTATGTTTTCCCACTTTGGGATAAATCTTTTTTCCTTTTAAAGAATTCAGGGAACTCACAGGCTTTAATAGAAATGAAAAGATATCATATGCTGATTATATATGCTTACCTCTATCACAATATTAATATGCTATCCTTCCATCTTGGCTTTAAAATTCATTCATAAAACACTTTAAACTGTGGACTGAATAATAATGTATATAATGGGTTATACAATGGAGTTGCTTTTTCTTTCATCAAGCCAAAAATATTAAACTAAGAATGGGCAAAATATTTCCATCGTTTGAAGTTAGAGGTACCATTATTCTAACTAAAATATCAGCTATCTTTAAAATGGCAATGATTTAATCATTTTATAACTTAGTAAAGAAAATCAAGAACTTCCATATTTGTAATGTCAAAATACACTGACTCTAAATGGTTATCATAGAAATGATCTTGCAATGTGTATTAATGATCATAATGCAAATGTGGTTATAGAATGAGAGAGAATTTACAGTGACTTAATTAAATTTTTACTTGCAAATACATGAGGCCAAATTTTGTATCAATTAATACACAATATAAGGCTTTATTGATACTCCATGCACATGTTTATCAATGCTGATTTTTATGATGAACTAAATTAGCCAAGATCTGCATGTAGGTACACACATAACTGCATACATATTGGCATTCTTTTTATTTATGAACTATATCAATTATTTCAAAATAATTATATACTATTCAGTGCATTTTAAACTATATATAAACATATGCCCATACATATATAAACAGGTACAGACCTGCACACATGGGTTTATATGTATGCTGTGTATAAACACACCATATACACAAGAAATGGCATTTATTTAATACAAACAATGTCAGATATGTGCTTTCCACAGTATCCTCTATGGGTTATGAAGTTGGAACCCATTAAAAAGCAATGCTTCTATTTTCTCTAATAATTCTGTACCAATTGAGAAATAATAAAAAGAATATGACACAGAGTGACTCAAATATTACCTTTATTTTTTTAGAACATTGCCATTGGGTATGTGATTCCTCTCTGTGTGAGAAAAGCATGTCCATCTGGTCGTTGGTGATGGGGCTTCTGACAGCATGGTGTTCTCTGATTGGAGGCCAATGGCCTTGGAGGGCAGTAGTTCTCTTTGGTCAGACGTGTTCCACGGAGAGAACAGGAGGTGAAAGGGATGCCTTTAAACTACCCATCTGATGGGTATTTGCCTTTTATCCTAATCCAGCCTCTCTGATTCCCAGGCAAGGGTAAGAATTGGGGAGGGATTAGGGAAGCAGGAGTTTTATCCTAAAGGAGCCCCATCTGTACAGGAGAGAATGGCAGATTGAGGAAGCGGTCACCATCCCCACCCCAACATTAGATGTTAATGTCAGCCCTGCTTTTTGAATGAGAGCATTTCTGCATGGCAAGATAAATAAAAGTCTCAAGGGAAGACTCAGGGTTCAAATTCAGGCAGTCTGACCCAGAGTCCCAGGGCTGCACTATTCTGTCTGCCTGATCCCCACACTTCTCATTCATCTTCTTTATTTCAAACAAGTGTAAAATGAGGCAGGTTTCTATGATACACACACACAAAAATGATTCTAACATTTCAGTTTGGCTAATAATTTGGTATGTTAGTCATATTAAATAAGAACATATGGTAAAAACCTTGAGATAGCAGAAAGGTTGGTAAGGAAACAATGAAGAAAGGAATAAAACTGTCTTTGAAAATGAGGCTAAAGGGATTTCCATACCATTTATGAAAAAAGAGACAGCAGAAAAGTGTACTAGGTATCAAATGTTGCTTGTTCTTTAACAGTTGCTTATAACTTTGCAAATCTGTATATCATCTCTATAATCAGAAAAAAGCAGGAAGATATGGGAACAAAACATGTTATGACTTTAAAAGGTGAAGAATGAAAATCAAATACTCAGAAAAATATCGAGATGATAAAATTTACACATAATCCATAATCCTGGAAAATTCAGAAACACATACACACTCACTCACTCACCTACACACTCACACAGTACACATTTTCTCCATATAGATGAGATATATATCATGACTGTGTTTTCACTTAGGACCAATCACGGTGTACTTATATACATATTTATGTTCTCCAGGTTTTCAATTGTCAAACATTATTGTGTTTCTAAATTTTATTAAAAAACAAAACACTAACCTAATCATTCTTAATATCTTTAATATTCTTAATATCTTAATATCTCTTACTATCCTTTTTTTTTTTCTGGTGCTGGGGATTGAACCCAGGGCCTTGTGCTTGCCAGGTAAGCACTCTATCAACTGAGCTATATCCCCAGCTCCTTAATATCTCTTAATATCTTAATATTCTTCATATTTTTTCTCATTTATTTGTTTATATTCTAAAAAAAATAACCTGGAAGTCTTTATACATTTATCAGCAGTACCAGAATTTGCCTCTTGTTGAAAGAGTACATTTCTCCCCACAAATATTTTTTATCTAACAATTTTATAATTGGAGTCTCCTTGTAATAATTTGGATCCCTATTAAATTAAAATTTCCTTTTATAGTCTCACTGGAATTTGCATTTTCATTTTGTGAATTTGCTGTCAGTCTTCTTAACATTTACACACTTAGTGAAATGCTCATCTTTATTTCATTGATTTGCAGATACTTCTTACATAGGGAGAACAGTAACTCTTATGTGTGCTATATGTACACTGGTAGAATATTGAGCCCAGTCTCCTTCCCCATGACTGCCAGTTTTGTCACCTTTAGAGTTTTGTTTTTATTCTAGGTGGACACACTGTCCACAAATCTGGATATATGTTACATGTTGAATGTGTATATTAGAAGTACTACAAATTTTTTAGGAACTAGATAGAGCCATGTTTACATCTTGGATCTTGGTGGTCTTAGTGTTTTCCTTTCTGTTTGTTTGTTTTTAAAGAATTATCTTGGTAACTATGTATATATGCATTTTAACCACCTCCTATAGACCTTGTATGATTTATAACTACTCTAGAAAATTTAATTCAGGAGGTGATTGGAGTATTGTTGTAACTATTTTATCCTGGTTCCAAAAAATGAATGTTGACATAATAAAATCTTTGATATAGCCTTTGACTATTCTAATGTACAGTTAGGGTCATTGTACTGAACTGAATTTATTTGGAAAATAGGATTTATTACCTTTTTAGAAAGTACACAATGAAAAGAACTTCACTATCAAAGTTATTCAAATTTATTTTTCATAACTTTTAAAAATGTAAGCATATTTATATTTTTCATAAGATAAAAATCCCACAAAATGTCTCCACTTGTCCTTATAAAACTTTAATCATGCATTTGATCAGATTCTTGTTTTGCCTTTGAACCTGTGGTCCCCTCTTACATTTAGACTGGCTTTCAAAGTGAACTTTCATGAACACAGACTTCAAATGGAGCATCATTTTATATAAATGAAGATAAAGAGAAATGTTGTTGTCCCTTACAGCAATTTCAAGGAGTCAGCATACATTAATATAATTTGAAGCCTAGCATTTACATTGCCTTCTTATAAAATGAAAATTAAAATCTTCATAATCATTTAGCCATCTGGAAAAATCTATACCAGACAAGATTAGTGACAACCTTGTTTAAAATAAATAAAATATAAATGGGATATTTTACATATTGGACGTAAGTCTGGGTTCTATGAAGACAATGAAGAGTTGATCATCTCTTTGCTAGAAGACAGAATCTCAAGTAGCAAGGTCAGGAAGGGTCCCCATGAGAAGGGTACCAGGGCGCTGTCTGAAGATTGTAACCAGCTTATATTGTTTAAATCTCTAGTGCCATGATTATTTATTCTTTAAATCTATTTAAAAAAAGAAGTAAAGAATGATATTTTGTTGGTTGATATTTTCAAAGTGTCCTGCTATCTGTCTCAACAATTATAATCTGATTATAATTGGGAAAATATATCCATCTTCTACATCTTTGCATCCTGATCTCCGTGCACATCTCCAAACACACAGAAAGAGAAGCCCCAATAAACATTCAAAAGATCTGCTCCTGCCTTATGTCTGGATTGATTCAGTTTCTGGATCAACCTAGAAATGCATACTTTAAAAAGGTATTTAATCTTTCATCAATACAGTGTGTCTGACTTTGTGTGGGCCCTGTGTACTGTTCACATACATGAAGAAGGAAATGGGTGGAAAAGCCACTCAGGAAAGGCTCTTCCGTGAAAGCCATCAGGTCTAACACCACCAATAAGAAATGAAATATTTTTGAATATTTTGGAAAGGATTCTGGAATTACCTTTAAAACAGTATGTATTGATTTAAAAAGCATGCCATTAATAGTTTACCTATATATATAGATTTTCTCAAGTATTTTCCTTATCAAAATTCTAGAGAAATATTGGCTAGGGTTGGTATAGGCTGGTTTTGAGGATGCACTTAAGTCTGCTACATTAACCTTTTGCACAAAATGGAGAACATGAAACCAAACCTAAGCATTGTCTATGTCCCCTTTATAAGAATCTTATACCACTTCACATGGTACTTGGGTTTAGACTTCTCCCAGGAAAGTGCCTTTAATAAGAAGTGATTTGAGACAGGTGTGCCCCTCATGAGTCCTTTCCTTAAAGAAAAGAACCTACAGGTCACTCTTTTGGAATGTTTTAAGGAGGGTGGAGTGCGCCCCCACCTTTCATGGAAATGTTCTTTAACTGAGATGACAGCACATTCACACTGAATTATATTGTAATTGACAGTCATGTAATTGATATATATGTAATTGATAGTCATGGGGGTGCCTTCTGAGAAATGTGTCATTAGGTGATTTCATTGTCGTGCACACATTGAGACTAATTACACAAGCCTAGATGGTTCAGTTGATCACTTGGTGTGGTCTCTTGATTCTTTGTGGTAGATATGAAATACGTGAGACTACAAGCTATGTGACATTGCATAACATTTATGATATACTTTATAAGTAAAAAGAGTATAGTCTAAAATAACAATGAAAAGTAATATTATATATCCAAATCAGTAACATGGTCGTTTATTATTATTATCAAGAATTAAATACTGTATATAATTGTATGGGTTCTATTTTTTTATTATGGCAGTTCAGTAGGCTTCAAACAATGATAATTATTTCCTTATAGGACTTGGTGGTTGGGGGTGAGAATTGGGAAGGGGGAAAAATGATTAGAATAGCAAGGCACAGTTTTGAGAGTTCTGGGAAATAAGAAATATAAGGTGTCTTCCAGTTCTCATGAGAAGCAGAAAACCTAGTTGCTACGATTAAACAGCCTGAACCAAAACACAAAGAAACAGCACAAATGTTAAAAACATCCCTTGTACTCTCTCCAGACCCAATTTTCTTCATCTACAAAATGTAACATAGCAACAACTGCTCCTTTCATAATTCCACAAATCATGTGGATCACTATAATGATATCCAAATGATACATAGAAATATTATTGGCAGTAATTTCCACAAACAGACTAAAAATTAGGATTGTGGCAGAAGGGTGATATCCATTTGTGAAGCATTTAATATTTTCGGTTTCCTCTGTGCTTCTTTACCCTGCTGTTCTTTTTTTTTTCCCCCCAGCTAGATAGAAAGATACTCAAAAACAGAAGCCATGACTTGTTTATCTTTGTAACTCAGTCCTTGGTTGTTAAATGTAGGCAATGAATTTGTGCATAAAACATGTTATCTTTCTATCAAAATATTTTATAGTCTTCCAATAAGAGTCATGTTCTCTCCATGCATCACAGTTATGATCTGAATTGTCTCCTCTTGCAATTTGTATATTAAGCCCAGTGTGACTAAATGTGGAGATAAGATCTTTATGAGATCCTCAAGGTTAAATCAGTTTATAAGGCTTCCTGCTAAGAATAATATCCTTACTAGAAAGAAATGACACCAGAGCATTCTCTGTCTCCATGCTGGTGATGGAGAAGAGGCCACCTCCGGACCAGAAAGAAGATACCGTCTGCACACTGAGCAGAGAGGGAGGCCCCACTAGAAACTTACCCTGCTGTACCTTGCCCTTGGCCTCCCAGCCTCCAGACTATGAGGAAAGCATTCTGTTGTCTAAGCCACTCAGTCTGTGATATTTTGTTGACCAGCAGAGAAGACTAACACAACCATGAAGAGAAATTGTTCTGTGCACTATGAGATTCTTTCTATGCCCTGAAAATATTCTTTGATCAATTTTTTAAATAAATGAGTGACAATGGGGAAATATATTATCAGCATTGCTTACATGTTGGTAGTAAAAACAATCTTAGATTTCCAGGTAGATGGAAAAAATGTCCTTTTTAGCATTGGATCAAAAATAATTTCCTATTGACATAATTGATTTTTAAATAATTCCAAAGTCCTTGCAAATTTGATATTCCCTTTTTTCCTTCAATACCATCACTGTCTACTCGTTTAATAATAACTAAATATGAAGTACTATTTATAGTTTGGATATTATAGATTATCCCAATTTGAACAGTAAATACAGGCCAAAAGTGGAGAGTTGACCCAGACCTTTGTTTGAAGAATCAGCAGCATATCTCCTGTGATTCCAGTTGTTCATTTTCTTCCTTTATTTATTTACTCATCAGTGTTGGGTGTTAGCCTTAGGCTTATAGCCATAAATGGGAAATAGTATCATAAAATACATTAATTAAGATAATATTTATCCTTCTATTACTATGTGTAACTCTTAGTTTGAATGGAGTTTTCCTGAATTTACAACATCACTTCCTCTGCCTAAGTAGTAGTCTTTAAATTTCATGTGTATCTATAATTGCTCTTATTAAGAGGCCCCCACACACTCATAAGCATTTAATGGTCATAGTCATAAAAAAGTGTGTTAGGTAAGTTTATATTGATTATCCTTCACAAGTTAATTACCAATGGATAATACAGAAATTAGCTAAACCTTTTTCTATATAGGGATATGATCCCAAATATAGGTTCTAGTCACACAGGGCAGAATTAAGTCAAGAACAAAAATTAAAATAATTTGTGAGCTCTTTCCTACCATCACTGTAAGTATTTCTTATCTTTCTTACTTTTTTAAACTGAGATCACGTTGGTCACAAGAGTATGCAAAAATTCTGCCCCCCAAAAAATCTAAAAGTTTCTTTTGAATGTATAGATGAGTTAAAAGAAGAATATTGCGCTTCAGGCTGTTAGTAATAAAATAATTTGTTATTATATTTACCAGATACAGCTGATTATGGAAATACTAGTTGGATTGGTGGTGGTACTTGTTGATTGACTACACAAAATTTTATTTTAGGATCTGTGTTGTGGGCTCTCTATTCTCTTTTCCCCTTGTGTTAGAAATGCAATTTGGACAGTATTTTGCATTTATCCTTGAGATGGTTATGAATCTAATTTTTTTCTTTCTTAGACAGATGAGAGAGGAAGAAAAGGCCCCAGAGGGAAAGGCAGAGACTATATACTAATTCAGAGCATTAAAGAGGCAATCTAAGGATATGATTTTAATTAGCCCTAACAATCTAAGCAAGGTGAATTGACCATCTGTGGCTTAGAAAGAGGAGAACTGCTGACAGTAGGGGAAAGCCGCCCAAAAGGGGATTTCATGCCAAAGTTGTCCTGAAGTACCACAACTACACATTGTCCCAGAAAGAAGTAGACTGTGTCATAAGACTCAAGCTAAATTAGATAGGAGTGTTTTAATCAAAGACAGCAAGAGTTAGCATCAGTCTTGCTTGCCAATTTTCAAAGACTAAGAAGCAAATTCTTCATATTTCTTTATATATATATATAAAGAAAATACATATATATATATATGTATTTTTTTTTTTTTTTTGCAGTGCTGGGGATTGAACCCAGGGCCTTGTGCTTGCAGGGAAAGCACTCTACCAACTGAGCTACATCCCCAGCCCGATATTTCTTAATATACTTATGAAGGCTTATTTTTCCTACTTATTGTTCAGTTTATGGGTAAAACATTTCAGTATTTGTACATAGTAAGATAAATTTTTCATCAATTTTTTATTCTTACAAATCTGGCGTATTTGAACAGGTAATTATCAGAGTATACCTCAACTTCCTACTCCTCAAATCATACAAGACCAAAGCTTCCACCACCACTTGGTGGCAGTGTACCTAAGGGCCAAGAGCAGCCACTTGAAAAACCTAGACTGAAGTGGCAGACTTATTTTAAAGCTTTTGGAATTTCCACCTATATGTTGACTGATTCATTTATCAACTCACTCAACAGATGTGTATTGACAATCCACTAATTTTCTTTACCTAATGCTTTTTCTTAAAAAACCAGTAAAACAACTTTTTAAAGATAAAATTCACATTCCATGCAAATTTTGTTTTCAAAGTGTAAATCATTAAATGATTTTTAATCTGCTCACAGTTGTGCGTGACACTTTCTCATTATCCTGACAAACACCTTTATTGCCTCAAAAGGACATCCCATGCCCTTCAGCTGCCCACCCCTACCCTCCTTTATCTCTCTGCCAGTCTTCCAGTTCGATGCAACCTCTTTTCTACTTTCTGTCTCTATATTTTCCTATTCTGGAAATTTCATATGAATGGAATCATAGAATACATGTTCTTCTATGGCAGCAGTTTCATTAGTATAATGTTTTCAAGGTTCATTCTTAAAGCATGTACTTCATTTCATTTTATGGCCAATTAGTACTTATTTGGGTGGACATATTATATTTTATTTACCCATTCATAGGCATTTGGAATACCTTCATGTTTTGTCCATGATGCATAGGGCTGTTATACATATTTTTGTACACATTTTTGTGTGGATGTACATTTTCAATTCTCTTGGGTATATACACCTATAATAGAAATTCTGGTACCTATAGTAATTTTGTTTAATGATTTGAGAACTGTTTTTCCAAAATAGTTACATCATTTTCCATTCACACCAGCAGTGTGTAAGTGCTGCTGTTTTTCTAGATCTTTGCCAAGGCCTGTATTAGCTAGCAATGTTAGAGCTGCCCTCCTGTTTGTGAGAGGATAATTCACTGTGGTTTTGATTTGCTTTTTCATGTTGGAGCATCTTTTCAGTAATTTCTTTATTTGCCATTTGTGTGTCTTTCTTGGAGAAATGTGTATTCAGATCCCTTGTTCACTTTTTAATAGGATTAGTTGTCTTTTTATTATTAACATTTTACGGGCATTTCTGTAGGGTGAGATATGCCACTTTCATAGGAACGGGCTCGTTGGAATGCCATGTGGAGGAACTTGTGAGGGTAACATAAGGTCATCATATACATGAGTGAAAATGTTCTGTCACATTTGCTGCTTTGCTGCCCTCTAACACTGCCCTCTAACACTGGGCGGTGGATGTACCCTGACTCACTCTTTACATCTGACATCACATTCACCCATGAGGTGACCCCATCTCACCCTGATGCATTCATAATTCCTCATAATTCTACTAATAACACATTGGATAGGCAGTTTCCAAAGATATTCATATAGTGCATTGTACTTACATATAACTCGAGTTGATTTCTCAAAAGGAAAGGTTGCATCTTAATCATTTCCTTGTCTCCAAAATACCAGTGGACATGGATTAAGCATTTAATAAAAATGTGACAAATGCACATTTTTCTCTTTTGACTTGATTTTGGGTTTTCATACTAAATATTGAGTTTCAGTGTGTGGTGGAAAGTCATGTTGTAAGTGCTGTGGTCTAGATGTCTCTTCCTCCAATTTCATATATTAAAATCCTATCCCCCAAGGTGAAGGTATTAAGAGGTGGGGCTTTTGGACATGACTTGATCAAGAGGGTGGATCCTCACGGTTGGGAATAATGACCTTATAAAAGAGACCTCAGAGAGTTAGCTGGCCCTTTCTGCAATGTGGAAGGTCACCACCCGCAGTTCAGAAAAGGCCCTCACCAGAAACCAACCATGCTGTCACCCTGATCTTGGGCTCCAGTCTCCAGAACTGTGAGAGATGAATTTCTGTTGCTTGTAAGTTATTCATTTTTTGACATTTTGCTAAAGCAGTACAGATGGACTGAGATAACATTCTTGTGACAAAAAACGATCTTTTGTACACAATCCTTAGACTCCAAGCCTTCTTTCTCTTTTAATCGATAATCTTGTTGTTCAGAAAAGCTGTTACTATGCGTGCAATTGTAACTGCACTACAATTAAGACACGACAGAATGTTCTAAATCATAATAAATGTTTTGGTGGTTACTCTCCGTGAACTGGCTGTGGGTAAAGGTTCACTGTGAATACAATGGACAAAGTTCAAGACCCTGTAATTACACAATTAAGAGAGAAATCCAGTAAAAAGGAAGAGCAAAACTCCCTGTTCAGCCAATTTGTTTTTATTACTAGATATTCCTAACAAAGGTGAAAAGGGGGAGGGACAAGGAAAGGCAGACAAACAAAAATTCCTCTATGGTCACCCCAGTTTGGAAAATGCTTCATTAAACAAAGTTAAATAATTGTCAACTGCAGGACTTTGCAGAGTGTCTAATGGGTAAAGGTTGGGAAGTGTTGTGAACAGTTAGTAAGACTCTAGAATTAAACCTACTTTTGTTTTCTAAATTTTGAGATTAAAGGGGTGCTGTAGGGGAAGAGTCTAGCAATAACAGCAGCAAAAGTATACCAATCTGGCTTATGAGCAATTGCAACTTACTGTATACAGTATGAAACTGTGTACCAAATTAAAAGAGAATTTTTACCAGTTAATGGATGAAGTTACGGTTTTGTTCTTGGAGTTCAGACCCATTACAAATTCTGTAAGAAGCAACAGGATGCCATTTTAATCAGAATAGAGCACTTCCCTCCTGCTAAGTAAAACTGCAGCATTTGTGAGTTTGCATCCACCACTTCTTTAGAGGACCAGTAATAAAAATAATTAGTCTAAGGAATAAAATTATGTAATTCAGTTTCCCTTCATATGTTCTTACATTCAAGAAGGGATGAGTCAGTCTGTCTGGGTGTTCGGTAAGGACACCACAAATATTCAGTGCATGAAAACAAAAAGATTTTAAATGAGCTGTGTGTGTGTGTGTGTACGTGTGTGATTCTTAAGGGATGGTTGGTCAGATAGAAGTGGAGATTGTGCTAATTATATTGTGCTTCTCCTTTAGAATGATAATTTCGCTTGCAAAATACTTTGAGAATTAATACTATAGAGGGTCATTATGTAGATATAAGCAGGAATGTAGATTGAAAAGAGGGACATTTTCCTTGTTTGATTTTTAAAATAGTAATATATGAAATTTTGACTTCTGAAGAAGATATCAGTGAATTTTTCTCCTCTCACTGCCTTATCTCTCCCTTCCATATAAACAGAAAACTAAGACAGATCTCATTTATTTTTCACGTCAATTGTAAGCCTCTAAGGTTTTTCCCCCCTTGCTGAAAGCATCAGGTTCATCAATGCCTCCCTGAAATTAGGCACATTTGGACAGTAGTGACTCTCCTCTTTCATTCTACCCACACCTCCTGTTCCTGCTACCTTGTTCCCTGTTATGCTCCTCTAACCCCTCTAGTGTGCCCTTGAGGCTGTGACTTGGGGAGAGACTGTGATGACCTCAGTGAGTCTCTAGGCTTCCTCTGTATGATAGACCAGTGACACCTCCTCTGCAGAGCTTTTATGTTATGAGGATTAGCTCAGGGAATAGTCCACGTGTAGGGATGCTCCAGCATGTAAATGACAGACCAGTTAGGAGTGTATAGAACTCATCCAAGTAACAGATGAGAGCAGCTGGATTAGGGTGAGGGAAGTCAAGTGCATGGATTTGAAATATGTTTTGGAGGTTGAACTATTATAGACTTAATGTATGGTTTAGAAAATTAAGAACTTATGACAGATGACTCAGCTTAATACATTGCAACACTGAAAGCCGTATTAATTAAGCCAAACTACTCATTTTGACAGTTTTTTATACATTATTTATGTGAATGATAAATATTCCTTCTTATCTGAAGCTAAATTAATTGTGTATACTTATTTTCTGGGCAATTTTCTTAACAACTTACAATGTTGGCATTTTTTAGAGTCTTTGGTTAGTTGTAAATAACGTAGCAGGCTTCTAAAGATCCCTCAAGAACTTCTGTAATATTTTGGTTCAAATAATTTTCTTAAATAATAATAGCTTACATTTATGTAATGCTTCATATGGACCAGACCCTGGTTAAGAAAAAACCCTCTGATATAAAGCACATTCAAGCCCCAAATTTAATTCATCCTCTTTCACTAATGTCTGTTTAAGCCTCAGGTCCCCAACTTGGTTCATATGTTATGATAATGTTATGGCCTTGCTTAGGTTCTATTCTCTACCCTCAGAGTCACCTGTAGCATGTTTCTTTATCACAGCATCTTCCACCTCCTTGAGTTATTCCAAAATGTCAAGCCATGTTAAGAGCCATCAAATGCAGCTAAGTTTAGAACTTGTGACATAAGATCTACATGAGACTTGCTATTATGAGTTTGAGTAATCAGGGAGAATGCATGTCAACATGCACATGCCTGAGGGTAATAACCATGTCACTTAATGCAACATCTGCATTATCCATTGTATGGAGCTGTACATATATACTTCCCCAAGTATGGTGGTATGGTGTTTGGGCTGGTAGACTGCCTTGGCCTCACCTGTGAGCCTATTAGAAATGAAAATTCACTGGTTTCATCCCAGCATGCTGAAAATGAATCCCTGGGGTGGAGGCCCAGGAAACTGTGTCATAATAGGCCTTCCAAGTGATTCTTAAATATTGCTTTCAGCAAAGGAATACCAACCTAGTGATACATAAAGGCAGTGGGATATTAACAGGACTAGGGAAAATATCTACATTTCAAAATTAAACCAAAGAACAAAAGTAGGGTTAGCAGGTCAGGTACAAAAGCATGAACCCATCATTTAAATTCAAACTAAGAGGAAGGCTTGGCTGTGAAGAAGAATAGTCAAGGGAAAACACAGGTAGGAGGTTTATTCAGGGCTAGCTAGCATCCAGTGAGACTTGATGAGCTCAACTTCAAGTCCTTGAGTATATTGGATTAGTATCAGAGCTTGAAGTTGGACTAATCCTAGAGTAGAGTGAAGGTAGCTCCACCATGGCTATGGTTATGTCAATTGAAATAACACCCACCCACTGAGAAAGACAGGCCTCACGAATACACTGAGACATCTTCAAGTTCACAATAACTTAAAAGTTATCCCAACCAGTGAGACAAATGGAACCAACAAGAACTTTTTGTAAAGCAAAATGTTTGCAGAAATTCTTGTGAATGGGCAAAACAACAGCAGATAAATTTCAGCCTTGGAAAATATAAGGTGATATACCTGCAGAAATAAAATCCACACTATGCTGATAAAATGCAGTATCTCTGCTCTTGCTTATTTCTAGAGAAAATTATATCTGAATTGACAGCAGCATGATGCATTGTGCCAGTGTAGAATGATAGTTCAACAAGTCAACCAATGCCAGAGGTCGCCATGATAAAATTGAAAAAAAAAAAAAAAAAAACCAGAATTGCATGGTTTTGTTAAATCTTGGGACAAAGCAAGTAATGCTTTTGTACTTGGAGGAGGTCAAAGTTCTATTCAGTACATTCTTGTCAGGCCACAAAATAGAAAAGTCTGAAAGGTTAACAAACGTTATCAAAGGAATGAAATAGTGAGACCAGATGAGAAGTTCTCAGTGCAGAAGAAATGATGGGTGAAAAGGGACACAATCAAATTCACGTCCAGGAAGGATATTAGTAAGTGGGACACAGACTTGTTGAACAACTTCAGGAATATGATGCCTAGGAGAATGCTCTTGAAGCTTGAAGGTAGTTTTAGAACAAAGAAAAGAAAGTATGGCACTCTTATATAGCTGGTAATAAATTTATTGCTGTTGTTCTCCACAAGAGGTCCACAAGCCAGAACAATGATTGTGAACAAAAAGAGCTATTTATTTATGGAATGTGAAATTTAAAATGGTTTATGAAGAAAGGCTCCAGATTATTCTGGATATTTCTTTTATGTTTAATAAAGATATCATTCAGGCAATTATCTAAAATTATGTATCTTTGTGAAATATGATGTCCAGAAATCACTTATTAATGCAGCATGTCTTCAAGTGTCCTTTGACACACATTCCCATGCACGTATATGAACATATGCACTTATACACACATGCCTATGCATGTGTAGATTTATATTTGCTTTCTTTTTAAAATAAAATCTTTTGTCATTATGAAAGTAATGTAAGCATGAATTATAGGTGAGTTGAAAACTGCAGAGAAGTAAACGAAGAATTACACATAGCTTCATTAACCAAAGCCAGTAGAGAAGTTATTATACTGTTTTCTAAGTATGGTCATTATATTCATGACTTCTGAAAATAGTTACAGCTTCCTAGATTTTGCTAGTAAATATACAGACTATTCATTTAAGTTATATATTTTTAAAATAACCATTACATGAAATTACTAATATGCTGTACTGTTCAATTTATCAGCGTGTATGTGTTGTGTGTGTGTGTGTGTCTCTGTTTGTTTATTTTTGGTTCTGCGGGTTGAACCCATGGATGTTTTACCACCGAGCCGCATCCCCAGCTCTCACTCAGTTGCTTAGGGTCTTGCTAAGTTGCTGAGGCTGACTTTGAACTTGAGATCCTCCTTCCTCAGCCTCCTGAGCCACTGGGATTACAGGTGTGTCCTACCACACCTGGCTGATTTTGCTCTATATTAAAAATAAATTTAGTCTATAGACCTTTTTGTTTCATCCCAGTTGAAAAATTTGAGATTGTTATACTCATGAATGAAGCACTTTTTTAGTTCTCGATTTTTACTTTAAATATCCTACATTTTACTTAAGATATCTTCTACTTTCTCTAATATTCTATTTATTGTGGAAAGATTATTTTAGGTGTGTCTTTTATTCACATACAGTGGCTCCTGTCTTTGTTCATAGCTAAAAAATTTGAAATACATTGCTTCTTCCAAGGAGAGTTTGGCATGTTCCTGTTTGTTATAAATTATTATTATGGGATATTTCATTGTTTTTTTCTTTTTAAAAAGATTTGTTGAATCACAAAAGACAAGTAAAATTACAAACCATTGTTAGAATAATATTAATTTTTGTGCCCTATATTTACTTTTGTTGAAATGTTTATGTCTTCATTCAACTCCAAGTTACTCAGTTACTCTCTCGAGTCCATTTACTTCAACATGAAGGACTTGCTTTAGCATTTCTTGCATGGCAGGTTCAATGGTAATGAATGTCCTCAGCTTCTGTTTATCTGACAATGTCTTAATTTCTCTCACTTTTGAAGGACATTTTTATCTAGGATTCTTGGTTGACAGGGTATAGTTTTTTCTTTGAATATATAAGATCTCCAAGTTTCCAAAGTTTTGGATGAGGAATTTGTTGACAATTTTGAGGATCCCTTGTATGTGATGTTCTTTCTTCCTGCTTTTAAGACTTTTTTTCTTTAATTTTTGATGGTTTATGTTTACCAGAGTGGGTCTGTTTGAGTTCATCCTGCTTGGAGTTCCCTGAGCTTCTCAAAGGTTTATATTCATGATTTTCATCAAAATTGAGATTTTTAAAAAATTATTATTCCTCTATTCTTTTGGCCTTTTCTCAGTTTCTCCTTCTTCTGGGAGTCCCACAAAGTGTGAATTGTTAACTGCGTAGTGTCACATAGTACCCTATGCTTGGCTCACATTTCCTTAATATGTGTTCTTTCTGTTTCTCAGACTTGACAGTTTCCTTTGCACTCATGTCAAGTTCTCTGATTTTTTCTTTTGCCTGTTGAAACACATTACTGAAATCCTCTAGTAAATTTTTCATTTCAGTTCTTTAGTTTTTTTATTATTATATTTTGATTCATTGTACACAAATAGGTTAAAACTTCCATTTCTCTGAATGTACACAAAGTAGAGTCATACGGTTTGTGTAATCATACATGTACATAGGGTAATGATGTTTGTCTCATTCTATTATCTTTCCTTTCTCTGCCCCCTCCCCACCCCATCCTTCCTCCATTCTTCCCTTACCCTGCTCCCTGTTATGTATCATCATCCACTTATCAGAGAAATCATTTGACCTTTGGTTTTGGGGGATTGGCTTATTTCACTTAGCATGATATTCTCTAATTCTATCCATTTACCTGAAGATGTCACAATTTTTTTATTCTTTTTGGCTGAATAATATTCCATTGGGTAAATATACCATAGTTTCTTTATCTATTCATCTATTGACATGTTCTGCCTTTGGATACTAGTACTGAGTTTACCAGTTAAATTACTAAGCTGCATGAAAATTTAAATCATATAGAATATTTAAAGCACTTAATATAATAAACATTACAGAGTACACATTCAAATTATTATTATTTATATTATTTTGTCTAATTTTAAATAAACCTGTGATTTTTATTTTATCATTTTATAGGAGTGTTTTTCTTTATATCTTTTGGTAGAATTCTTTTGTTTCTATGTTAGCAGTAACTCAATAGAAGCACTATTACAAAATCTGTATTCAATTAACTTAAGATTGATAAAAATAGTTACTTAAGTCTGTAATTCCAAAATACAAAAGACTGATGTGGAATTTAGGATGTTTTTTTTTAAGTGAATAAAAATTTGTATTCATTAATTTTTGCTTCAAAATAGTACTTATTTAAAAATTTAGGAGTTTGTTTTTTGTTTGTTTGTTTCGGGAGAGTTATTTTTGGTCCTAGGGATTGAACTCAGAGGCAGTCTGCCACTGAACTATATCCCCAACCCTTTAAAAATACTTTTTGAGATAGACAAAACATAGTTAACATCCAATACAGATACTCAAACATATTATTTGAAGATTATGTGCTTAGCACTAAAGAGCTTCTAAATTTGCACCTTTTTGGCATTGGCCCGAGGAGAGTTGATTAGAATGTCATTTTCTCTGCATCTCTTTCTCCTTTGGACTTCATTCATAATACTACTTCGAGGCCAAGAAGATTTAAAATCATTCTTGGCATTTGCCTTTGATACGTCATCCTATCAGCTGTAATAATTGTGCATATGTAATGATGTCCATATAAGCATTTTAATTGCTGAGAGACAGAAGTAGATGGTGATTAAACAAGACAATGACTGATGTTTAATGAAATGTTTTGGAAGTAAAACAGATTTTGTGGGTATAAACAATAAAAACGGCTTGTAATCTCCATATCTTTATTATTGTTCTCTTTTAATTGATGCATGAAAATACATTTTACCTTACTAACACAGGGCCCTTAGGGATTTTGTCAAACGTATATCCTTTAAGACCAAAAATGAACATTTCACATAAGTTTTTGTTTTGTAACATTCAGAAAGATTGGAGGGAGTTTTCTTTATTGACTTTGTAAATGGTAATTTTTAAAAGGACTGGCAATGTTTGCCAGAATTTGATAACCAGTTCTTTAAATAGTTAAAAATATCCCTTCTGATAAATATTTCTCTTCTATTTCCCTTTACACAAAGAATTAAAAAATGGATGGAGAAGGGACACTTCCATGGTAATGTGGATCATTAAAGAACAATATTTGTCTATGTAAGAGGAGTGTGATGGTTTAGAAGCCTCGGAAGGGAACTAAAGATGTTTGAAAGGTCTCTGGATTGTCTGTACTTCATAGGAATCGACACCTCAAAGTCCAGAATTCTCTGAGTCTGAAAGTTAAAGACAGGTTCACTGAGGACCAGCAACTTCAGGACCAGTTTTTGTACCCAAAACTGGCTGGGTGGCTGCTGCCAATAAATTCTCAAGTCTAAAGGTCAATCTCTGGCTGAAAAGCCAGAAAGGAAGTCTTAGTTTTGTTTTGTTTTTTTGTTTTTTTTTTTTTGGGGGGGGCAACTCTTTTTTTTTTATTCATTTAATTTTGATCCATTGAACACAAATGGAGTGCAGCTATTGTTTCTCTGGTTGTACACAAAGTAGAGTCACACCATCTGTGCATTCATACATGTACAAAGGGCAATGATGTCTGTCTCATTCTGTTATTATTCTTGCCCCCGCCACCCAGACCCCACCGCTCCCTTCCCTCTATGCTATCTATCCTTCCTCCATTCTTGCCTCCCTTCCACCCCGCATTATGCATCATCATTCACTTATCATAGAGATCATTCAGCCTTTGGATTTTTGGGACTGGCTAATCTCACTTAGCATGACAGTCTCCAACATCATCCATTTACCTACAAATGCCATAATTTTATTCTTCCTTATGGCTGAGTAATATTCCATTGTGTACATATACCACAGTTTCTTTATCCATTCATCTATTGAAGGGCATCTAGGTTGGTTCCACAATCTAGCTATTGTGAAGTGAGCAGCTATGATTTTACACAAGAGTTTCACAAGAAAGAGTATATGGAATACACTGAAAAAAAGACAAGTGAAGGAGAGAGAGGTTAGAAATTTATTGAAAAGAAATGGAAGTCCATTGCAATGGTGCTTAATGTGGAGTACCCAGACAAGAAGGAGCAGCATTTGGGGATATGGCAGAAACATGGGATCTTGGACCCTCCCCCAGACCTAATGAAAAAGAAACCTTAGGTGAAGAGGAGAACAGTCCATATATTTTGGATGATTATGATGCAGAAGAACCTCCAGGTTATAAAATATGTCAAGGGTCATTTAGTGCACGGATCAACAACTCCATCTCCTACCGTAGCCTCTTGGGCTTTGTTGTGTTATAATATCATAAGCATGATGATAACCTTAAAGAATCATAAGTTTTATTTCAGTTTTCTGTTTGCATTAGTCCAGTCAGTTGAAGACAGCAGAGACCTTATGTGATGTATCTTAGATAGCTTTTCATCAACTTCCTCAGGGGCATTTGAAGGGTTAAACCACCAGCTATCAAAAACACAAGGGTGTTCCTTGAATGTCAAATGTTCTCATACTGCTAAATAAATATCATGTTATTGTGTTGTGACATATCATCTGTGAATGAGGATCACTCACAAATTCCTGCTAAATTGGGCTATTACCCTCCTAGTCACGCAACCCTCAAATCTTCCAGTGTTGGTGCTATTGTTCTCTTTAAAAATACGAACGTAGGTTTTGGCAAGAAAATATACCTTTCCAAGATTTATATGAACAATGCTTGAGATAGATGATTTTTATATAAATCTGTTACATTTTTAAAAATGCATTTTTCTCCAGTATACAAATTTAATAGTGCAAATATATGAACACAATCTGCTTTCCTAAATATTATGATTTATTCCTAGACTGAAATTTGCATAGTTGTTAGAGGAAATATTCTATTCAGTATATTATAAAAAGACTGTCTAAAATTACAGTTACCTCATTCTCTGTAATGTTAGAAGTTTTCACTATATCTATTATTACTTCGTTATTATTGCTCTTAAGATACAAAAATAAATAAAAGTAATATGTCTCTAAGCTCCTTGGAGCAACTTACAAAAGAGACACCCTTTCTTCTCAATTGATGCCACCCTTCCCAGGGAGCATGGGCTTGGAAGGCTGAACTGAAGGCTGGATTTCAGCCCTGCCAGCCCATGGGCAGGGACCTTCTGTCTTGCACAAGCTAACTTGGTTTTCCTCCCAGTTCTTTTCCAAACTGGCAAGCTAAGGTCCAGATGTGACTTAGAGACTTTTTTATTTGTTTGTTTGTTTGGCCTGCACACATAGGTATAAACAGCTTTGATTAGTGGCCAGATTTTTCAAATCACAAGATTTTTCGGAGTACTCTGAATTTGTCTTAAAAGATGGAAGCCATGGCAATGTTGAGTGTCCATCCAAGCCTAATGACAATTGGCCAGACCTAGGAAGCAGCTCCCCTCTGAAGGAATGTGTGCTCTGCAGACCATCATCCCCATCTAGTGTTATTAACTGGGCATCTGTGAACATCTGGGCTTATAATTTGGTAAGATTCAGTTTATCAATTCCTCTTCTACTAAACCTTTTCTCTCAATATAGGTTTAGTAACTTTAACTCTCTGCCTGCTGAGTCAAGTATAGAGTTGCATTTCAACATGAGTGACAGCAAATTGCATCTCTTCGTTTCTAGCCTTTCTTGTGCTAGACAAGAAAACTGGTCTAAACCGATAAACTGAGATCTACCTCTTAATTCATCTGTGTAATATCAGTGCTTATCATCTTGCGTTACATAATAAATGTTGATAAGGGAAACAGATTATGGTTTATAGAAAGCATGATAGAGGTAGAGAAGCGTATTTCCTGATTCCCCTGTACTGAGCTACTGCCACAGTAAAGCTGTATGATGAACTATCTTAGATCTGAGGAATTTTCAACAGCAATTATTTATTCTCACGATCACGGGTCTTTCAGTTCATGGCACCTCCTGTGGGCTGACAGGATTCAGACTGTAGTTAGGTTGGAGCCTGCTTCATGCACTGCTTCTGTGCCATAGCAGCCATAGACTGCAGCTCCTTGAGGCATTCTGTCCTCACAATGATGGCAAGAATGCAAGAGGTAAAGCCCCACAAAGTTGACCCTTGGCCAGCTGAGCTTTCATTCAGTCTTCTAACATCCACACTGGCCAAGTCCATAGTCCATGGGTGGAAAGTACCTTCCACCACCTTGAAAGCATAGCAGAAATGTTGATACAGGTATGTGAAGAATTGTAAAAAATAATCCAAATGAAAGCTGAAATTAGGGTCATGCAAGTGAGACACTTTCCTCTGGTGAAAAATTCTAAGGGAACACCAAGGGATTGGATCTGGCCCTTGACCAACTGTCCTCGCTCACTGGACTACAGTCCTACATTTGCTGGCATTATTTTTTCTCAATATTGTTCCCATCTAAAACAACACCTTGATAGCAGTTACCCAAGTGCTCTTGCTTCTATCCTGACTCTGTGTTGGCATGAATATTTGCAATGAAACATATTAGGAATTAGGAATTCAAGTCCCCAGGAATTTTACTAATGTATAATTTAAGATATCCCAAAAAAAGAGGGTTCTTTTGAGGCATGTAGTTTTTAATATAAAACATCTTAATTTGTGAAAATAGTATGTTATACCAGAAGACTTTTAGGAAAGTATGATTTACCCTTAACTAAGTATCTCTGTGTTTACATTAGCCAAACCATTACATTGTTCAAATCCTGAATCTCATCATCTAAGACCTCTCTGGCAGCACACTGCACACTCACATGGCTATGAGGATTTCCTACAATGGGAAGTGAGAGGGTAACAGGAGAGAGAGTCCAGTGAGAATTTCCCTTCCTCTTTGGGTCTTTTTCCTAAAGTTTTTCAGACTGTTACTGACCTCCTTAGGTGGGGTTTAACCTTAGGTATCTGAGTATTTCTTACATCAGAGAGACACATCAGAAGTAACCATCCCATTACATCAGTCTTTAAATGTTTTACTTTTGAATGTGGAGTTTGGAAACTGGGTTCAGGCTACTTATGGAGTCCATCGGATAGAAGGGGCCATCCAACACCACACTGCCAGAGAAGAGAGTCCTGCTCACCTGGGTAACTGGGTTGCATGAGGCCTGTTTCCATTTTGAGACAACCTTCTGGCAACAGAAGTTTCAATAGTGAAGGCACATTCAGGAATTTATAAACATTCTCATAGATTTTCAAACTTCAAGTACACTGTTAGGAGACACATAAGAGGCAATAACTTCTGTTTCTTGAAGACAGAATGACATCTAACCATTTAAAAATTATTATTAAGTAACAAAAACATAACGAAGTGTATTTCTTGGGCTGGGGATATAGCTCAGTTGGTAGAGTGCCTGCCTCATAAGCACAAGGCCCTGGGTTCAATACCCAGCACCACAAAAAACAAAACAAACAAACAAACAAACAAAAAAGGTTTCTGTAAGAGTTCTTTCTAAACAAAGTAAAATATCATTGGCACCGTGAGAATCTCCAAATGAGAGTAAAAGAGCCTGGAAAAGCCTGAAAGAATATTATTCTAGATTCAGGATATTTGAATATCTGCAATGTGATCTTATTTTATATACTACAATGACTTCCATTTTACTGCACAGTAACATCATGAGGACTCCACAGAAATCATTCCCAGCCCCAATCTTTTTGCAAAACCATTGTGCTTAATGAAGTCTTCAGTTAATTCTTCATCCCAATTCTTCCCCTGGAGTATGTTTGAGATTGTGTGCATGTGTGCACATGCATATGTGTATAACTTCTTCCCAACAGTTGGAGGATGTAATGGGAGGGGAGCTTTCAGCATTATGCATGTTACTAAATAATAATAGCTATCATTTATCGATCACTTTCTGTATACCAGGCATTTATCGATCACTTTCTGAAAACTAAGCATCATGCAATATATTTCGCATGAATTTGTGCTTCACTATAACTCAGTAAAGGAAGTGTCTATATCCCAGTTATACAAATTAGAAAACTGAAAGGGTTAAATGACTTGCCTGGTAGCTAACAGATACCCAAGCCAGGATTCATGTGACTGGTCATTCTTCCCCGACCCTGGATTCCTGCAGGGCAGGCTGTCTACTCCCTGGCCTGTTTCTACTACTGTGCGGTTTCTCTTCTTAGCATCATCCTGACAAACACTATGTGCTTCAAGGGCACATAGAAACCATGTGAACTCATAGAAAACCCTGTGCTCATCATTCACACATCTCCTTCATCCTCAAATGATTGGTATTTTTGTTGTTCCTCATTTTATAGGTAAGAAAACTGAAGGGAGAGTTTAAATAAACTGCCTTGGTCATATATCTAGGAAATGCCTGAATCCACACTCACACCCAGGCCAGCCCAGCTCTAGAAGTCCTGCTCTTGCCCATTGTGCATAGCTATCTCAGGTCAGGCTCTACTTAGCTCTGATCCAGGGACCATCACTGATTAATAATCACAGACATCAGACTTTGATCCCAGACATGGTCAACGCCAACTCCTGTTTTCTCACCTGTGGAGCTGCAGTTAATAGTCTGCTCTGTGTAAGTTGAGTCGCTGCTGTGAAACCTCAACCAGAAATGAGTCTGGAAAGTTCCCACTGCCTCTGTGAACATGCTGTCAGCTGCCTGAGAGGCTGAGGGTGCCGTGATGATTTGTTTTGAGTCTCGCACAGCCTGGAAGAGTTCTTGACTCTGAAGGTATTGCAGGAGCAGCTAAAAAGCAAACACACATGAACTGTGTTGGAAAGAGAAGCTAAGGGAGTTTATTGGAAGTGGGAAAGGCTCTTCTTGCCCCCCATTCGGGTCAGCACCAGTCCAAAGACCACTCAGGAGGCTTCTGAAGAGCTGGTGGAGAACCTTGTATATCATTCTCATAGTACCTTTCCTATTACTTGTGACAGTGTTGCTTTCTACCACGATGTAGAGTGAGCAGGGAGCACACACTGCCACTGGCTGGCAATTTCCAGAACATCCCTTAAGACTCAGCTCTGAGACTCAGAGGAACTGAGCGTGTGTGATAGATGACTACTGTCCTCCAAGCTCAGTGATTTGCACTGGAGTCCTTGTCCCAGCTTTAACCCTCCTGCCAGCCAGTTACTGGCAATGCTCTTGTTAAGGAGGCAGAGGTCACAGATTCTAACATTTTGATACTAATAGATTTTGCTTTCTTTATTGTAAAATACTTGGTTTAGAGATTTGGAGCAAAAATAGTTATCTCTGGTACTTCTTTCCAAGCTCCTTCTGTTATCTCTGTAGTCTAAATTGGGGTATATATCCATCATAGAAACAAGACTTAGAAGGCAAAAGCCCCAGCTGTAGTATTCAGGGACATTTCACCTGTTTGACAGGAAATACCTGAGGACCTCCTGACACAGGTAGTCTGCCAGATACGGGGCGTGATTGGCTGGTTTCCACGCTTGAAAAACTTGAACATTTCATCTTACCCTATACTGCTTGGAGACAATAATATCTCTTCACATTAATTCATATGATCTTTTTGAAGGTCCCTCCATCAATTATTTTGTATTTCTCTTCTCTCCCATACTATTCCACCAAGTTATCCCCAAAATGCAGTGATTAAGGGAAATTCCATAGAAACTTGAATTCTAACACCGTTTAAATTGAAAACATTAAATTGAAATTTTTTTTTTCTGTCTTCACTCCCTCTGGCTATATCTATACAAACCATCAAAGGTCAGTTTCCTATCTGGTGCATGCCATGCAGCTGGGCTGACTGATCTTTCCTCTGAGTAAATCAACTCTTTTAAAACTGTCACTATGTTATAGCACCTGTATATGAACTCCTTAACCACAGAATAATTTAGTGGCAGAAGGTTCTAGCCAAGCTCCTTTCAGACAAGAACTATATGAGTTATATAACATACACCAAAAAATAGTGAAGGCTGAATAAGAAAAAGAAAAAAAGTGCCCAAGTACCCTTGAAAACAGGCAATGATCATTAATAGACATTTCTGAAAAGAAGATTTACAAATAAGCTCATGAAGAGATGATCAATATCATCCATCATTAGGAAAGTGAAAGACCAAACCACATGACATACCAATTCATGCAAACCAGATAGCCATTAAAAAAAAAAGGAAAAACACAAAAAGCAGAAAATAACACATGCTGGTAAGGATGTGGAGAAATTCAAATCTTTTATACATTTATGATAAAAGATGGTTGTCACTGAGAAAAACAGTTTGCCTCTTCTTCAAAATGTTCACTACAGAATTTTCATGTAATTCAACAATTCTATTAGCAGGTTTAAAACCAAAAGAATTGACAAATAAGTGTAAAAACAAAAACTTCTATATTTAATCAAGATTATTCACAATAGCCAAAAGATGAATAAAAACAAACATTTACTAATGATGGATAATCATTATAGGAAATAGTCCTAAAATGTAATATTATCCAGCCTTGAAAAGAAATGAAGTACTGATACCTGTACATGCGCTGAAAGGAAGAACACGCAACATTAATCTTAGTGAAAGGATATAAACCATATATGATTTCATTTGTATAAAATGTCCAAATAGACAAATGCATAGAGACAGAATTCAGAGTAATGTCAACATCAGGTGCTACAAGGAAAATGAAGTGAAGAGGAGTAGAGTCTTATAGTTATAGAGTCTATTTTTAGGATGATAAAAATATACTAAAATTATTGTTAGTGACTACAGAACATTGTGAATGCACTAAAAGACTGAATTGTACACTTACTTATAATAGCAAATTTATACATGTCAGTGGTAAATTTGTAAATGTTATATCATATAAAATGTACCTCAAGGAAACAATAAGTGTATGGTTTAAGAAAATAAACTGTTATTGATTTAAAAGTGAAAAAAAAAATAGTGAAGGCAAACCAATGTGACCATGTAACTTAACCACAAAGGGAGAAGTGTTATGATAGGTCACTGAAAGACCTCGATCTGTTTCACTTAGTGTGTATTGGCATATTAAAACTGAATTCTTCTCCTCACCTATGATTTCTTTGAAAGAGATAATCAGTATTTTGTTTTTTAAGTGCAGATTTCTACTCCCTAGTATCTCCTTCCTGTATGGCAAGTGAGCTATAAGCCACCATGCTATACTAAGACATTTGGGAGCTCACAGGCCTTCAAGGGCTTATTTGCCCTAGCCACAGACAGTGTTAGCACTGAGAGCAGAATCTGCTTCCAGGGATCCAGTCCAAGACATTCTATTACAGTAAGTTGCCTCCATAGGAAATGTTTATTTTACATGTCTTTGAGAATAAATGTATATTTGCAAAGTGGTATTGCAGACTCTTAAGGGAAAATAAAATTTCCAACTGAAGATAATTAAATAGCCTGAATATTTTAATTAAAGTTTTATTATTCTCCAGATATGCAGTTATGGCTCTAATCGTATCATGTTCAATGTTGTGTCATTGTTACATTGAAAAATACCATTACAGTCTGGGTTATGAATACTAATTTTGTGGCAGACAGGCACACATGCTCTTCCCAGGACAATGATATCCAAGCATAGAAGGTTTTTTTTTTTTTTTTCCTGAAGCAATAATCCTTTACTCCTATGACTAATAACAAGAGCGATGTTGGTCTGAGGTTGAACAATTGACAGGCAGATGTCCTTGTAGTAGTACATTTGCATAAGGTGGTGGCCTCTTACAAAGTTGGAGTTTGGTGAAGTTTTCTATGCTGGTTATCAGGCAATCCTGTGAATCTGTAAATAAGAATGATTTCTTCATGTTCCATTTTGATTCTGACAAATTTTACATTTATTTTCCACCACCTTCTCTCCTTCATTTACTGAGCATCTCCCATGCATTCTATTTTTTTCTTTTCTTCCATGTTAGCATTTGTTCTAATTAGTTACACATGACAGTAGAATGCACTTCGACATATCATACATAAATGGGGTATAACTTCCCATTCTTCTGGTTGCACACAATGCACTGATAGATCACACCAGTAATGTAGTTATATATGCACATAGGATGATAACGTCCAATTTATTCTACTACTTTTACTACCCCCATGCCTCTTCCCTTCCCGCCCCGCCCCCACCAAATCCATAGTACCTCTATTCTTCCTTAGCTCCCCACCCTCCATTGTGAATTAGCATCCTAATATCAGAAATCGTTTGGCCTTTGGTTTTTTGGGTTTAGCATATATTCATTTAGCATGATATTCTTGAAATCTATACATTTACTGTCAAATGCCATCAATTCATTCTTCTTTAAGACTGAGTAATATTCCATTGTGTATATATAACACATTTTCTTTACCCATTTATCTACTGAATGATACCTAGGTTGGTTCCATAGTTTAGCTATCATGAATTTAGTCGCTATAAACATTGATGTGGCCGTGTCACTATAGTATACTGATTTTAAGTCCTTTGGGTATAAACCAAGGAGTGGGATAGCTGGGTCAAATAGTGGTTTCATTTCAAGCTTTCTGAGGAAGCTCCATACTGTTTCACATAATAGTTGCATGAACTTTCAGTCCCTCCAGTAATGTATGAGTGTACCTTTATCTGCACATCCTAGCCAACCTTATATTCTTGATACTTGCATTTCAACTGGTGTGAGATGAAATCTTAGAGTTGTTTTCATTTGCATTTCTCTAATTGCTAGAGATGTTGAACTTCTTTTTATATATTTGTTGATTGATTGTATGCCTTCTTAAGTGAAGTATCTGTTCAGTTCCTTAGCCCATTTATTGATTGTATTCTTTGTTTTTTTTGTTGTTGTTGTTTTGTTTTTTTTTTTTTGGTGTTGTTTGAGTTCTTTATGTATCCTGGAGATTAATGTTCTACCTGAGGTGCATGTGGTAAAGATTTTCTTCCAATCTATATGCTCTCTCTTCATGTTTATTGTTTCTTTTGCTGAGAATCTTTTTAGTTTGAATTCATTCCATTTATTGATTCTTGTTTGTAGTTCTTGCACTTTAGGAATTTTATTGAGAAAGTTAATTCCTAAGCTGACATGGTGAAGATTAGAGTTTATTTTTTCTTCTATTAGACACAGGGTCTGTCTTCTAGTGCCTAAGTCTTTGATCCACTTTGAATTGAATTTTGTGCATGGTGAGAGATAAGGGTTTAATTTCATTTGTTACATATGGATTTCCAATTTTCCAAGCATCATTTGTTGAATAAGCTATCTTTTTTCCAGTGAATGTTTTTGGCGCCTTTGTCTAATATGAGGAAACTCGATTTATGTGAGTTTTTCTGTGTCTTCTATTCTGTACCATTGGTCTGTGTGTCCATTTTGATGCCAATACCATGCTGTTTTTGTTACTATGGCTCTGTAATATCATTTAAGGTCTGGTCTTGTGATGCCACTTGTTTCAGTCTTTTTGCTAAGGACTGCTTTGGCTATTCTAGGTCTCTTATTTTTCCAAATGAATTTCACGGTTGCTTTTTCTAGTTCTATGAAGAATGTCATTGGGATTTTAATAGGAATTGCATTAAATTTGTATAATGCTTTTGGTAATATGATCATTTTAACAATATTAACTCTGCCTATCTAGGAGCATGGGAGGTCTTTCCATCTTCCAAAGTCTTCTTCAATTTTTTTCTTCAGTGTTATGTAGTTTTCATTGTACAGGTCTTTCACCTTTTTTGTTAGATTGATTCCCAAGTATTTTTTTAAGGCTATTGTGAATGGGATAGTTTTCCTAATTTCTCTTTCACTAAATTCATCACTGATATGTGGGAACATGTTTGGTTTATGGGTGTTGATTTTAGATCCTGCTACTTGCTAAATTCATGAATTAGTTCTAGAAGTTTTCTGGTGGATTTTTTTTTTTTGGATCCTCTAAATAAAGAATCATGTCATTGGCAAATAGTGATAGTTTGAGTTCTTTTTTCTATTTGTATTCCTTTTATTTCTTTCCCCTATCTAATTGCTCTGGTCAGGTTTTCAAGGACAATGTTGAATGGAAGGGGTGAAAGAAGTATCCTTGTCTTGCTCCAGTTTTTAAAGGGAATGCTTTCAATTTTTCTCCATTTAGAATGATGTTGGTGTTGGGTTTAGCACATGTAGCTTTTACAATATTTGGGTATTGTTCCTACTATTTTTAGTTTTTCTAGTGTTTTGAACATGAAGGGGTGCTGTATTTTATCAAATGCTTTTTGCCATCTTTTGAGATGATCATTTGATTCCTGTTTTTAAGTCTACTGATGTGATGAATTACACTTATTGATTTCTGTACATTGAACCAACCTTGCATCCCTGGGATGAACCCCACTTAATCATGGTGCACTATCTTTTTAATATGTTTCTGAATGCAGTTTGCCAGAATTTTATTGAGAATTTCTGCATCTGTGTTTATCAGGGATATTGGTCTGAAGTTTTCTTTCCTTGATATGTTTTTGTCTAGTTTTAGTATCATGGTGATATTAACCTCATAGAATGAATTTGGAAGGATTCCCTCATTTTCTATTTCATGGAATACTTTGGGGAGTATTGTGTTAATTCTTCTTTGAAGCTTTGGTAGAACCAGGCCGAGAATCTGTCTGGTCCCGGGCTTTTCTTATTTGGTAGGCTTTTGATGGCATCTTCTATTTCATTGCTTGAAATTGATCTGTTTATATCATGTACATCCTCCTGGGTTAGGTCATATGTCTCTAGAAATTTGTGGATGTCTTCAAGATTTTCCATTTTATTGGAGAATAAATTTTTAAAATAGTTTGATTATCTTTTATATTTCAGTAGTGTCCATTTTGGTATTTTCCATAGTTATTTGGTTTTTCCTCGCTTTCTCTAGAAAGCCTGGGTATGGGTTTGTCAATTTTATTTATTTTTTCAAATAACCAACTTTTTGTTTTGTCAATTTTTTGAATTGTTTCTTTTGTTTCAATTTCATTTATTTCAGCTTTCATTTTAATTATTTCCTGTCTTCCACTGCTTTTGGTGTTGATTTGTTCCTCTTTTTTCTTTAGTGCTTTGAGAATAATGTTAGGTCATATATTTGTTGACTTTTTATTCTTTTAATGAATGAGCTCAATGAAATGAACTTTCCTCATAGTACTGCCTCTATCATGTCCCAGTGATTATAATATGTTGTATTGGTATTCTCATTTACTTCTATGTACTTTTGTATTTCATCCTTGATTTCTTCTGCTATATATCCATCATTCAATGGTATATTATTTAGTCTCCAGGAGTTAGAGTAGCTTCCATTTTTTCTTTTATGGTTGATTTCTAATCCCATTGCATTATAATTTGATATAGTGCAGGGTATTACCTCTATTTTTTTTGTATTTGCCAAGAGATATGGTCTATTTTAGAGAAGAGTTCATATGCTGCTGAGAAGAAAGTATATTCACTCGTTGATGGATGAAATATTCTATATGTCTATTCAGTCTAAATTACTGATTGTATTATTTAGTTCCATATTTTATTTAGTTTTTGTTTGGAAGACCTGTCCAATAGTGAGAGATATGTTAAAGTCACCCAGTATTGTTGTATTATGGTCTTTTGATTATTGAAATTAAGAAGGGTTTGTTTGATGTACATATTTTGGACCATAAATAATTAGGACTGTTATGTTTTCAATGCAATACAGTTCAAGTATGCCCAGCTAGTGCACTCAATATGGAGTAGTATTCTACACGAAGATGCACAAATTGGCCAGTTATGCAGATATACAGAAAATTATTTGGGGGGATTGTATGTGATCATATATTAAGGCTGACCCAGCCTTGAAGTAGATCAAATCTGAATATTATGAACAAGCTGTTCTGCTCATTTCTGCCCTTATCTGGTATACTTTTTTTATGTTCTGCTGTCTTTTTTTTTCTTCTACAATCACTTTTATTATTGTTTTCCTCTTTTTTTTTCTTTTTTTATTTTTTAAACTTTTACAGACTTCATTTGAGTTCATTGTACACAAATGGGGTACAGATTTTCATTTCTGTGGTTATGCATGTATTCCAAGTAGAACATACATTTTTCTTTTATCTATATCTTAAATTGTCTATGTCCTTGTTTTCCTTATTTTTAAAATATTTTTCCTTAATTATTTACAACTAAAAATGGAGCACATAATCAATTAAAGCTCCAACCAGTTCAACAACACTGAAGATGGAATGTAAATGCCCCCTTTACCTATGCGGTACTCCTATTTGCTCTGGACACACATTCCTGTTTCTCACATCTTTACCAAAAGTCACCTGAACCTACATGATCAGGAAGAAGTCCATGCTGTGTGTAAAGGGAGACAACTCCTGTTCAGAGCTCAAGGTTCCCAGCCATGACCTTAAGACAATCATTACATTTCTCAGTTGTAATATTGTTTCATGGTTTCTCCTCTGTGTATATCTTGGGATTTTTGTAGTGATCACATAGAACGGGGTATATAAAAGGGATTGGGAAATTTAAAGGGCCAGACCAATTTGAGTTACTGCATTTATTATATAAAATTGATGCTACTCAGTTCAAACAATCACTTCAGTCTGTTCAGCTTTAGACTTGGTAGAGCTTAGCTTCATTCTCTTGAACTGAACCAATTTACTTGTATATGCATTAACAATCATGTTTAATCAGCCAGAAGTAATTTCTCACTTGAATATTATTTTTGAATGCCATAATACTGCTTTTATATCACTCAGGTTTCTCACACCATGCTATGATATGTTTTATGAGTTTCAGTCCCAAATAGGTCCCTGTTTTGACTTCCCTCAGAAGTGCTCAATATTTCTTTTTCAAAGAAGACCTCCTTATAAAATATTTAAGTTTTAAATGAAAAAAAAAAAAGCTGATTGACAAGTTATGGAAATACTTCAAAGTCACAGTATGCATTCTTTCTTAGCACTTAGATAGCACACCTTACAGTCCAGAGCTGAAGCATCCTCACCCCTGCCCCTGCTGCCACCACTGCTGTGAGATCAGTGCCCGACCTGGGACGTGAATGCACAGTATCGACTGACTGCCTCCCAGGCTTTCTGCCCCTGTGACCTGGCCCAAATTCTCACGTGCAATCTATCAAGTGATTCCTGCTTGGTTCAACCTGTATCTGCCAGTTCCATTTGCAGTGTAGTCCTTTGGACCTTCCAGACCAGTGGCCTGTCCCTACCCACTGTGCCATTCAACTACAGCACTGAGGCAAGAACATGTCGCTTATCCATTTGTGACACTGACTTTCAAAGCTGCCTGAACAAATGGTTTGGGCTGGATTTATTTCAAAGCATTGACTAGAGCAGACAGAAAGCTTCCTGCCAGGCAGTTATGTTTACCACACAAATTCATCAGCTTAGCCAAACATTTCAGTGTGTGAGGAGCAGAAATTTGAGCTGATTGATCTAAAGGGCTCAAACACTATGAAAGAGAGGAAGGTGATCGGTCTACATAACCATGCCTGCACAGCTCCAAATGATCATTAAATAAATGTTGTTTTTCAGAAGAACTGTGCTGCTGTCTCAATCCCCCCACTCCCACCTGGATTCACAAAAGCAGTCAGGAGCTTCCGTGAGTGTTGGCATGTTAAGCTAAAACACAATAGTGGTGTTAGCAATCTTGAGGTTCCCAGATAAACTGAAATTACACAGCAGAAATGTCACTGTAAACTCAGAAATCATGAGATGCAATGATCCTGGAGTTCTTGTTTCAGCTTCACCCTCATCTTACGTGTGTACCTGGGCTGCATTTTCCCTGCCAGTAAATGGGAATCACTCATTTTCATCATATTCCTGTCACACCCTCTTCACAATTCTACAGTAGGTTTGTAATAACAATCGTCACCACCCAAATGTCATGGGAACACTGATGGTATAAACTGAGGAAATATGATCATTTGGATATGCTGGAAATTTTTCTGATTGTGACTTTTTAGTTTGGAGCATCTTTGGGTAATGAGATAATCACACTGGTCTTGATTGTCATAATGGTTACCAGTTTTACATAATTTGTCATTTTACCAAGTCCTATAATGTAAGTCTGATTTCTTTTCTTCTGTCTGTAGTCTTCAGAGGGGGTAACTGAAGAATTAAAACAGAATTTTCCAAACATTTGAAACCCTATTTAGGCAATAATTGACACATTTGATAGATGGGTCTTAGAAGGGTCAGAGAAAGGTAGGGATACATTTGAGGAAGGTCTGATGAATCTCTAAGAATCTTTGTAACCTATTAGGCATGTGAATAGTCCAGCTCTTCCCAAGTGACTCTTGCTACAATTTATATAGCTGGTCACTCAAGAAGCAATTGTTAAAAACTATATTAAGTTAAATTAACTTAATAACTATAAATGGTGGCTCTGTGTCTTCTTTCTATAGTCTTCTTTAATTCTATTTTACTCAATTTACTATGTACAGAGAGGAGTTGTATAAATATATTAATTTTAATTTCTATAACTAATCAATGGCTGAAAGCCAGTGTAAGTCAATCCTGCCCATAAATTCATGGAGATATTGAGCAGATAGTAGAGGGCTCCCACATACTCCCTTCCCCATATGTGCACATCTGCTTCCACCATGGACATCTAGGGCCACAGTGGTGCATTTGTTTACAATCAATGAATCTACACTGATACACCATTACACCCCAAGTCCATAATTTACATTAACATTCATTTTGGGTGTTGTATATTCTGAGTTTTGATAGGCATACAAGGATATGTGTCCATCATATTGGTGTCATTCATTGTTTAAGGAATTCTCTTTGCTCTGCTTATGCATCCCCTCTCCCCAACCCCAGCAGCTGCTCAACTTTTACTGTCTACATAGTTTTTCATAGAATGTCATGGTTCAAATCATTCCTTTCATAGAATGTCATGGTTCAAATCATTCATATTGGTTTATTTCATTTAGTCATGTATATGCAAGTTTTTTCATGTTTTTGTATGGTTTGAAAACTAATTTCTTTTCAGCATTCAACTGTATCTGTTTTAGTCAGCTTTATCATCGCTGTGACCAAAAGAGCTGATGAGAAAAATTTTAGAGGAAAAATTTATTTGGTGCCCCTGGGTTCAGAGGTCTCAGTCCATAGATGGCTAGCTCCATTGCCATGTGCTGAGGGGAGGCAGAAAAGGCTGGTGGAAGACTGTGGAAGAGGAGGGCAACTCAGGACTTGGCAATCAAGAAGCAGAGAGAGCTCTTGCTCACCAGGGACAAAATATAAATCCCAAATGCATACCCACAGTGACCCACCTCCTCCAGCCACATCCTATCTTCCTAAAGTTACAAACCAGTTAATCCAGTCAAGTGGATTAATACCCTGATTAGGTTCAGGCTCTTATTAACCCAAATCATTTCACCTCTAAATTTTCTTGTGCTGTCTCAGTATGACGTTTTGGAAGACACTCATAGCTAAACCATAACAGTATCCTATCCAGTTGTCTGGATGTAGCACAATTTATCCATTCATTGATTGTAGGACATCTTGTTTGTCTCCAAGTCTTGGCAATTGGAATGTTTCTGTGCAGACCTTTGTGTTAACACAAGTGTTTAGTCATTGGAGTAAATATCAAGGGGCACACTTGCTCAATCATATTTGGTAAGAGTATGTTTAATTTTGTTAAAAACTGTCAAACTCTCTTCGTAATGGTATACCATTTTGCATTCCCATGAGCAATGGGTGAGAGTTTCTGTTGCTCCACAACCTGGCTGATACTGGGTTTTGAATTTTGGCCATTCCAAAAGATATGCAGTGGTATCTCATTGTTTTTAGTTTCAAGCCCTAATGATTTATAATGTTGAACATCTCTCTATGTGCTTGCTTGCCACCTGTGTACCCTCTATAATGAAGTGCGTCTTTAGGTCTATTGGTCATTTTTAAAATCAGGCTGTTCTTTTTCTTATTGTTGAATCTTAAGAGTTCTTTGTATGTCTTGGGAAAACTGTTTTGTCAGTGGGATCTTTTGCTATTAGCAGAAGTTTTCTCCTACTCAGTGGCTCATCATTCTCTTAAACTCAACTTTCACAGGGTAGAGGGTTTTAATTTTAATGTGCTTCTATTTTTTCAATTATCTTTTTGATTGAGTAAGCCTTTGTATAGTATCTAAAAAATCATTGTCATCCCTAAGGTTATCTGAATGTTCTTCTCTGTTCTCTTCCAGGAATTTTAGGGTTTTGAATTGAGGCATATGATGCATTTTAATTTTATTCTTGTGAGAGGTATAAAGTTTATGTCTAGTTTCTTTTTTTTTTTTCTGCATGAGGGGTTATCTGGTTTTCCTGTGTCATTTGTTGAAAAGACTCTTTGCTTCATCTTATTGCCTTTGTTCCTTTGTTAAAGATCAGTTGACTATATTTATGTGGTTGCCTATTTCTGGACACTCTGTTTGTTCTGTTCCATTGATCTATTTATGTAGCCTTTCATGGATACCACACTGTCTTGATTACTGTAGTTTCAAAGTAAGTCTTGAAGTTGGGTAGTGTCATCCTCTGACTTTGTTCTTCCCCTTCAGTATTGAGTTTGCTATTCTGGGACTTCACTCTCTCCATATAAATTTTAGAATCATTTTGTTGATATTCAAGAATAACTCAAATTCGATTGGAATTGCATTGATCCTATAGATCAGTTATGGAATCACTCACATCTTGGCAACATTCACTTTTTTATAGATGACTATGAAATATATCTCCCTTTACTTAGGTTTTTGTTTATATTTTTCATCAGACTTTAGTTATATTTCCATGAACAGAAATTAATTTGCAATGTAATGTTTTACTTAAGAGGGAATAATTTCCTCTATAAAACCGAAATTTATTTTTAAAGTAATCGGAGATGTGAATTTCAAAAAGGAAGCAGGTACAGTGTCTGTAGTATGCATATTTTCCCAGTTGAGTTCGATTACCTTTAGCAAAGCAGAAAACAGCAGGATGCATTTGAAACTTCAGTGCCTGAGGATTGGTGGAAATACCTAATATTCTCTGGGTACAGATAAATTTGTACCCAGAGAGTAGAATATTTCCTGGGACTTTGAAAAGCTGTTGATATTAAAATAGAGACAGAGGGGGAAGCAAGAATAATCAAATGATAAATATAGTAAGAGGATATGCTATTTTGGCATTTTGTGGAACTGGATAATATCATGCTATGTGAAATAAGCCAGTCCCTCCAAAAAAACCAAAGTTCGAATGTTCTCTCTGATATGTGGATATTGGCCCATAACAAGAGAGGATAGGCAGTAGAGAAGCTAATTGGATTAGACAAAGGGAAATGAAGGGAAGGGATGGGGATGGGAATAGGAATGACATTAGAACGAATTGGACATAACTTTCCTATACTCATGAATACATGACCTGTGTAACTCCATATCATGTTCAACCCACAAGACCATAGTAATGGGTTGTATTCCATGTATGTATAGTATATCAAAATATACCCTACTGTTTTGTATATCTAAAAACAACAAATAAAAAAATAAATAGAGAGCTATGCTGCTACTGCATTCATAGGAAAGTAGTCAATAGGGTTTGCTAATGCAGTAAAATTGTAAAAGTGCTATATTTCTGATGTTTTATGTTCTTTATGGATACCCTAGTAAGGAACTAGTATTGATTGGTTAATTCCAGCCATTAGTTCATGTATTCCTTCATTAAAAGTTTATTGAGAACCCATCACCTATCACCAATACAGTTGATTACAACTTTGCTGAAGAAATAGACATTTATAAATAATTATAATATGAGAACATTGGAGGTGCAACAATTGCTGTTTCCAAAGAAGTGATAATTTGAGGTAAACTTTGCAATATGAATTGTTTTTTTATCAACAGAGTATAGGAGCCCAAATAGTGCAAGAAAATATAGTGTCTTCAACAAATATTTATGGAATATTGCTAAATACCAGCCATATAATTAAAAGATTCATGTTATCCTAGATTTTATAGTAGTATTATTGAGAGATCAGAGATCTCACCACTGAGAGATTACATTCATATTGAAAATATGAATGTAAGAGAAGAGCAAGGATGTATATGTGTACAGAGGAAGGCTCACTTGCTCCCCTGTAGATGTTCAGTAAGCTTCATCTACAAAATCAGTGTCCCAAACCTAGATCTGTGGAAGGCAGAAGGTATGGAGAGAACCCTGTGCTCCACAATCTAAGGGCTCAACAGAATGCAAAGAAGATAAGTGATAGCAAATGAGACTGAAGAGGTTAGTGGGAATACATCATGCCTAGTCCTACAATCTACAATGGGATGCTATAGGATAGCATCAAGGAAGTAATATATTCAGATGAGCATTCAGCTTGAGTACACTCATCTTACTATAAAGCACAGATAGGGAAGTGTTTCAGTCTATGTTGTTACTATAACAAATGTCTGAGGCTAGGTAGTTCATAAAAGAAGACATTTTTTTAGGTCACAATTCTAGAGGTCTAAGAGCATGGCGCCAACATCTGGCAAGAGGCTTGTGCTGCATTAGGGTATGGCAGATGGCATCGAGTGACAGGAGTGCACACAAGAGCAGTAGGCAGTATATTTGGAAAAGACTAAACAAGTGGGGTGGATTTGCTTTATAATAACCCACTCCAGTGGTAACTAATCCAATCCCACAAAACCTGACCTACCCTCATGAGAAAGACCTTATGTTAGTTACTTTACTATTTTTTTCATTTAAAAAAATTTGTTCTACTTATAGATGAGAGAGTACATTTTGACACATCATACATAAATGGAGTGTAACTTCTCATTCCTCTGATAGTCTATGTTGTAGAATCACATCAGCTGTGTAATCATATATGATTTAAAAGATAGAATGATAGAAAATTCAGCAATTTGTAAAGGACCCTGCCAATGGCCTTAGAAAGCCCTTGGTATACTTTTGTCTCTATGCGTGACTATAATATTTTTTAATTTAGGTCATGGTTTAGGGCTATATTATCATGTAAGTCAATAGAACACATAGTTGTTTTAGCAGTATTTGTGCAACTATGGGTATTCATTTCCCACCAAAATCTTTTCCAAAACTGTCTTCATAGGATATGAGATCATTAGAGATGTATTAAATCATTGCTGTTTATTTCTTTAGTGAGATGGGAATTTTTAGGTGTTTACAGGGACCCTGTTTAAAATATTCTCTGAATTTCTACTAGCTTTCTATTACTGCTATAAACAAATTACCATAAACTTAATGACTTCAAATAACATAAGTGTGTTCATTTAAAGTTCTGGAGGCCATGAATTGTAAATAAGTTTTAACTGGCTGAAATAAATGTATTGGTTGGGCTACATTCTTCTGGGGACAATAGGGAAAAAATAATATTGCTTGCCTTTCCCAGCACTGGGGCTGCCCATACTCCTTGGCTACCTGCCCTTTCCTCCATCCTCAAAACTTGCTACAGAATAGCATTCCTCCTCCCTCTGGCCTTGCTTCCCTCCTTGCCTCCTCTCTCTTTTTCTGTCTCTCTCTCCCTCTCTCTGATCCTCTTGCTTTCCTATTTTGAGGAGCCTTGTGATTACAATGGAGCACCTGGATAGTCTGGGATAATCGCTCCATCTCAAGATCCTTAGCTTAATCATATCTATATAGTTCCTTTCACCAGCTAAAGCAATATATGCACAGGTTCAGGGATTAGAACATGAATGGGCGGGAATCATTTTCAGCTTATCTAAGATGCTGTTTTAAAAGTGCTGTGATCCATCAATATTATCTCATAGGGAGCATTATAAAGACAGGTTCTTGATAAAGAGAATGAATATTAGAAATCTTGGCTAGACTAAGAAAAAATGCTAGAAAATACATGCTTGAATATTTTTTAAACAAATAAAAAAATAAAACTGCAAAAGGTTGAAAGGAAAAATTTCCTCTCAAAACCAAAATAAAATAGAACAAAATATTTAAAAAATCATGAAATAAATTCCATTCTGCACAATACCATCAAGTGCCAAGTCCCAAGCAATGCCAGATTCAAAACCTCAGCCCCTTTACTTTCGCAGACGCTGTCTCTATCCACCTCATAAAGTTAGTATTCATGACCATGTTACTATGAATGCCAATGGCTGGTTTTAAAATATGGTAAAGTGGTAGCTACTTTTTTCATTTTTCTCTTGCTTGTTCTTAAAAAGAATATTCGAATGTGTGAATAAATGCCTTTAAAAATTGGATCTTAATTTTTTAATCTTTTTCCTGTAAAAGATATTAGAAAATAAACTATCTAGAATTTTATATCATAGGGAAAGTAGAGTGTGCTTTAAATAATGTACACTTCTGGTCTGAGATCATATTATTAAGTGGTGATAGAGAAACCTGATAGGCAGGTTTCCTGTCTCTCAATATAGTTCCCTTTCCACTATTTCATTAGCTCAGTGATTTGCATGTGAGTTTAGATCTCAATGCAATGTGTAAACTACCCATGAGCCTTCCGCTTTCATAAACCAGTTAATCTGAGCCAGGAGCATTTTCCTTGTACATTCAATAAACTGCACTGATGAGCTTGGATCTGTGGGGAGTCGTAAAGGATGATGATGTTGTCGTCCAGAAGTACGTCTCTCCATTGCTAAAGAACTTAAAAATATCTGAGGTGCACTTCTAGGAATTCTCTCCAAAAAATCCATAGATCATTTCCCATAATAAACAAGCAATCTTATCTAACCTTTTTCCCTTGCTGTTTTGAAACCAAGGTTTTGCCCTGAAGCAAAAAGTTGTTTGAGCAGGGGCGTTATCCCATGGTCATGAATAAAGAGATAAGACTTACACACTCTGACAACTTGAATGATTCACTTTCCAAAAATGAGTAGCAAAAGGAGAACACTTATTTATTTATGTTTTAAAACACCCAAGAGAACAAAAATAGTTTTTGTATTGTTTTTGAATTGCTTGAGTATTCCATATACTTTTGAGAACTGGCTAATATCCTGAACAATCTCAATTCGTTCTGTTTATCCCCAACCCAAAGCCATATTTTCCCCTTCTCTGCCATGCATTGTGTTCCAGGAGATTGGCCCCAGGGTTTTGCATCTCATGGACTCTTTTGGCAGCTGGAATCCATTGTATTTTCCCAATGAGGGGTACCAGAATGTGAACTTAGATAAGAAGATAGAAGAAAAGGGTTGGGCTTTTATTTCCCATTCAGTTATGTGGCCCCTCCATTGGTATGTCAGGGAACCCCTCCTCCATGGCTCCTGCACTTGGTCATCTTAGGACCACAACCACTATTCCTCCCTTCACGCCTACCATTGTTCGTGGCCATTCTCTAGATATGTCCTTTAATCCAGCTCTCACTTTTGTTTTAACTAATCTCTTCGATAAGATTTTGAATTTTGTTTTCTAGTAAGCCTAAGTTGTTGACAAGCATATTTTCTGCTGTGTAAGAGGAAATCCAGTAGCCAGTTAACCTCTTTATAACCTCTCTGTGTTCGGTTATCTCCCCATTCTACCCCTCCCTCTAGTTGTCTCTGTAGTAATGACTGGGAGTGGGTGTTGATGATGGGCAGGGAGAGGATCTCAGGAGCAGACTGCCAAGTCCCTTTGAAATTAGTTTAGTCATGCTTTCCCAGCCCACAATTTTATGCTTTTAACCCCTGCTGAGACTGTAGATATAATTTATACTTTAGCTGTTCAGACCACATATCTAAATACATGGAGTGAAGTTTGCTGTTCAAAGTTGTTTTAACCCACCATGTATATATATATATATATATATGTGTGTGTGTGTGTGTGTGTGTATCAATTGTATTATATATATATATAATATACATATATATAATTGTAGCAAACCCAACCCAGGCTTCTCTGTAGACTTTCCCCTATGGTAGAATTAACTGAAAGTGGTGGACCCTGCTTATCGTACTATTTATGATTTGCAGACTGCATTTTGATCCATTGGACACAAATGGGGTACATCTTTCTCATTTCTATGGTTGTGCATGATGTAGATTCATACCATTCGCGTAATCATACATGTACATGGTTTTCTTAATGTGAATGTTATGACCCTTTTATCAACAATTCTTTGCTAAGACAATGAAGTATGTGGTATGTATCATATTCAAGACCTTGAATCAAATTTAATCATCGTAATTCTGCATTCTTGATCATCTAGTGGTGAAAGTAATTTTTGTTTTATCTCTCACTTTTTAAAGTTCTCAAGTTCTGGTGAATCTATATTTTCTGCTGAAGTCACCACCCTCATTTTCTGCTGCTTTATCCTTTTTTGATGTATTGGATATTTTCTGAATAGTTTTTCACGTTCAGTACACTCACTCCCTGATAACTTTGAAAAATATGGTTGGTATGTGTTATTTAGGGAATATAGAGATGTATCTTTTAAATACCAGTATTTGTCTTTATTTTCCAAATAAATACATCAAATGACATACAAAAGATTGGATTTTTCAGCAATTTTATTTATTTTTTAAAAAAAAATTTAGATGTTAATAGACCTTTATTTTATTTATAAATATTTATATGTGTTGCTGAGAATCGAACCCAGTACCTCACACATGCTAGGCAAGCACTCTACCATTGAGCCACAACCCCAGTCCTTCAGCAATTTTATTGTGGCTTCTTTCTATTATAACTTTTATGAAAGCAAAAGTTCCGTAATGTTGTATGGTTGATATATAATACAACATATGCCTAATGTTTGCATAGGCATATAATATGTCTAAACTTGGGGTTTGAATAGTGTTTTTTAACCTAATAGTCTTTAGATGTTTGAAAGTCCTCTATTTGTAGTCATTAGCATCAATATGAACAGAATAAATGGATCTTGGGAAGAGCATTTTTCTAGCACTTATTAACCATCTACAGTGGCTTGAGAAGTGGGCTATATCATGATGTTTAATAGAGCAAACTTCTGTCCTTCAGTTGTCCCTTGAGGAGCCAGAGATATTTATTGTCACTATAATACCGAATTTGAAACATGGTACAGAAGTTATTAGGGTGAAAGGGTTAATAACTCTGATGAGATGGCCAGGCACATTTCCTACAAATGGCCTGGGTGCTGAAGGATGAAGTGCAGGGCATCCTGCAGGAGGAAGGAAGAGGATTACATAGAAGAGGATCCATGCTTGAAAAGACATGCAGACAGCAGAGAGACTTAAGCAAAGAGACTTATCACTGGGCTTGGCTGTGGGTGGGTGGGGATGGAGCAGCAGTGTCCTTGATCCAGCATCCCTCCCTCCTGCTCCTATTGGTTCTATCCTTTTGATCTTTTACTAGTTCAAGAGGCCCTCGTTCCACTCTAGTTGTTACTCTGTGCTCCCCCCTTTCCATCACAGCAAAGACCTCCAAAGAATATTTTGTATTTACCCCTTTGTCCATTCGCTCACCCGGCATGGCAACTAGATTTAAATGATTCCATAAAAATGTTTTGTAAACATGGTTAATGGGAGCTGCTCTTGCCAGAAACAATGAAATGGTTTTGGTTCTCATATTACTCAACTAAGGTTGCCTGATAAAGTAGAGGATAACTTGTATCATACACAGTCATTTTAATTTATTTAGGAAAATTTAAATTTCAGATAAAACTGGGTACATATTTAGTATAAGCCTGTTGCACGCAGCATTTGTCATGCAATAAAATTATTTGCTGTTTATCAGAAATCCGATTGAACTGAGTCCTGTATTTATACTTGCTAACTATAGTACCCTTAAATTTTCCCTCTTTCAGATGAGACTTGAACCATTTAGATTCTCTCTCCCCTTATCTTGTAAATTGCACATTTTACTGTTTCTTCTGATATCTCTGCTCTTCTCCCTCTCAGTTTCTCTTTCTCCCCACCTTATTATTTAACAACAATTTTAATTTAGAGAGTTCTTTTTTATGATTGGAAACCTGAAAACATGGCTTATAGTGGAGAAAAATTTCTCTTTAAAAGTTTGAGACAACTCAAAGCATTGCTAACTACTAAGCACGTGTGGCAAATGTAGTATGACCTTTCAGATGTGTCTGAAGGAGAAAACATTGTACATTGAGCATGGGCAGTAGGGAGCTACCTGCCATTAAAAAAAGAATTCCTCTTGGCATGTTATAGCCTCTGCATTGGAAGAATTTGTGTTTGATAACACAATTCCATTTGAAGCCTCTGTGGAATTATTTCTATTTAGTTAGTAACAAGTGGAGCTTGGGGTATTATTAGGCAAAATTGTAACAACAGTGTACTGCTGTGCAGAGCAAGATCAGGGCATTTCCTCTATGCAACATCTTTAAGTCTGGCTCCTAAAATTAATGTTGTGAAGCTTCAGTTCTTTTGAATTGAAACTCCAGGGAATAAGAAAGGGTCATAATTATTAGCTAGGAACTGATGCTAAATTTGTTTATTCACTGATTTTCCACCACTTTCTATAGTATGTAAATGAGATTTTTACTTAGAAAATACATTCCCACTCTGAGACAGATGACAGCTGTTCAAGCCCGGGGGAAAAGAAACCACAGCTTTTTCCTTGGCCTTTTCTTCCTCTTTAGTGCAGTTTCCAAAGCTTCATTGAATTTCCCAGAATTCCCTGCGCAGGAGCTTTCAATTCTGATTGATTAGTCATCATATCAGCGCTTACTGCCTGTGGCTCCCTTGCTACCAATTGAACATTATGAACTGGGCCCAGGAAACGAGCTTGCTCAGCACCATCGGGATTGTGGCCTGTTTAGCAAAGGATGTCTAATTCCCTACGACTCTAGTTAGTAGAACTGGCAATAGGGTGATATGAATAGAGCGTCTTCAGAGAGGAATCAGAAGTTGTTTTCAGAGTTGGCAGTACTCCCATGGGATACAGTGAGAGAGATGCACACACACCTAACACACCCACACACACCTTCCTCAACTTCCAGAAGAGTTACTTCCTAGAGAAGGAGATGAGGAAGACTGGAAGAGGGGACTCATTCTGGTGGGAAATGGGGAGAGGTGGTTTTCAATTTTTATTTCTTCTACCCCTGCCTCCTTTACCCTCTTATATTTTGCAGTATCTCCTTAGAAGCCGCTCAGGTCACACCCTGGATCTTGATCTCATGCAAACCTCCTCCGGCAGAAACCGTGCTATCCAGAAAGCTGGGCTGTGCAGGGCTGGCTAATCCTAGGGAGAACATGCTCCTCCACTCTTGTCTTGGGGTCTCTTTTCCAGGCGTACAATACTCACATACAACGAATTTCAGCACACCACTTAGGCATGACATCCTTAAGTACCCTGTGCTTCAGAAACTGCCAGCATCTCCCTTGCAATGTCAGAACCCCATTGTCTCTGTACCCTGACAGAACATAAGCTCAGAAACAAATTCATATCAAGGTATAGATGGCTAGATTGAAAAGAACATGTGACCTCTCTCAGAGTGATATGGATTCAAAGCAGAGTTGGGAAGAGAAAATAGATGAATATAAAGAAAGCAAATCATATCTATGAATCAAATAAACCAGTCTGGTAGATATCAGGAAGAGAAACTTTAGGACAGGAAAATTTTCCCTTTTTCCTTCAAATTCTGAACTTTGGGTTGGTATGACTGACAGGAATTGAAAAGCAAAATATTTCCGATGTTCATAAATTGAAGTATGATTTTAATTGTGCCTTTCAAAAATAAGTTGCCTTGAGGTAGATTTGTGTAATATGACACTAATTAAAACACTATTAAATAAAGATAAATAAGCTAAAGTGCTTGTAAGCCTTCAATTATTGCTCCACTGTAGGATAAAACAGACCTGCAGAGAAGCTCCACAGTTCCCAAATTGAGGAGTGGATAAGTTATCAGCTTCCTAAGAGATATATCTTAATAGGAAGGAGATCAGTATAGTAGAGCTGGCAGATAATGGGAGGAAAGAGAAAGGAAAGATTCTGCAGAATGAGAAAGATCCAATCATATGCATACATGAATATGACATAACGAATCCCACTATTATATATATTATAATGCACAAATAAAACATTTTATGAAGGAACATGCATGCATACGCACCTGAAAATTTCTCCCATTTTGTAAAAGTAGTCCCACTAGTTTTCACTTCATGTACATAGCAAAATAGATATGTTTAAAATGCACATACCTACATTGACTTATCTGCATACCTGAACACTGGGATGAAAGATGTGAAACTAGCATTAAGGATAAATTCAGCTTGTTCATATTTTCCTGTTGCTTCAGTACTGTTAACACAGATATGCTTCTCATTTGAGGGCACACAGTGGAGCATTCACCAACCCTTCTCAGGGGCACTGGATGATGCTGTTGAAGAGGACACATACTGTGTATTTGGCACTGGGTGTTAAGCATGCTTGGTATTCATGGCTGCCTTACATTTCCATTGGACACACCACTGAATGCAGTTTTCAGTGGTTCTCTGCTGTCTGTTGTTTTTATGTGGGTGCATTGAACTGTGCATTAGTGCATTGCAAATGGAAATATTGGACAATCCAGACACAGAGTACCAAACCTGAACAGGGCAGATTCAACACCTATGTTCTGATTGGCCATTTAGAGATTTTCTGCTAATGCGGTGCTGGAGCCAAGTACATAGTTAAAAATATTGGTTGAATGGGTAAATGAATGATGCATAGATGCATTATGTATCTTTAATTGGATCAGTTTTTGACCTGTCTTCAATATAACACAGTTTACGGAAGATGGGTTTACATCAATGTATTTCTTAAAATTCAAAATTATTGTTTAACTGATTTAACTAAAGGACTTATAAAATCTCCAAATTAATATAAATGAAAAAGATTTTTTTAAATTTTAATATATTAGTGTGACTATTGAAATCATTACTGAAGATTACTAAGTGGGGACTAAGTTATATTATCTACCTTCTATGGATTTTTCAGGTTTGGGTGTGCAAAAATAAAATACAGAACATACTTTTGAAATATAAACATGGTTAAATAGCTTCCTTACTCTATCTATGTGACCTGGGAAGATGGGGCTTGCTCTTCTCTCTTGTCTTTCTGCCTCCTAGTGGATGCTGCATCCTCGTGTCTTTCAAGGCTTGAGCCCCAACCCCTGCCTCTTTGTTTCTGATTAGACCAGTGTGCTACTTCCATTCTTCCTACACACCCTGTGGCCACATGTTCACAGAGAGAGATCACAGCATCTGAGAGTCCTTAGTGATCTGTGCACCGGCTGCCTATTCCATTCTGAAAGGTGCATCTTTACTGTTTCACAGAAATCTCTGGGAGGACGAGCGAGTAAATACGTGGGATTCAAAAGCTGGTATGAGTGGATTGGAGGGAGAGAGTGGAGACTAGACTTTCCAGACACTCTTTTCCTTTTCTTTTCTTTTTTAACCAACACATTTTTATTTGAGGCTTGTTTATTTTTCATTTCTCTAAAAGTGATAAAACCAAAAGTTTTACAAAATTAATTCAGTGAGTCAAAAAAGACTCCTTGAACATCTTCTCTGGGGTTTTTAGCCTCTCATGTGCTGGGGTATGTGTGTTTGAATAAGAGATGGCCTTCTATGATAGGTGCAAGAGATAGGTGAGAATTGAGTTTGGTGTACTAATAATTCTTATGACAATATTTATTTTCTAAATCAAAAATATTCCACATATTGAAGAGTGTAGTACACCCGTATATAATAATGACTTTGTTCTTTTTTGCATGATGGACTAAGACTTTGGGATTCCAATTGTGTTCAATTAAAGACAGGCCTGATACAAATTTCCCTGCAGTTTAAGGTTCTAGTCTGTGTATTCTTGGTAGAATTTGGCAGCGTGCATAGGTAGACATAAAGCATTCTCTAATATTGTTCATGTAGATAGCATAATGACCTGAAAGTCATGACACCTAGGATTTTATGTGTTGCATATGTTGCTAGGGGAGATGGGAGTTGCAATAGGTCATCATTAAGGTCCATTCCAACTTTAATAAGCTATTAATGAAATGTTGATTGTCAAACCGAAAATGTGCATTTTGTTGGTTGAAGGAACCGCATTTGCATGAGGCTGCCCTGAACCATGCTGAATGTTAATAAGTGCGAGAGGACTTGCAACCAATCAAAACACAAGTGCTGCTAAAATGAACTTATAAGAAAAAGAATGTTTATTTTGCTCAAAAAGCCACAGGGGGGCCTGTAGAATCTAATGCAGTAAGCCTTTGAGAATATACGAGAATAAACACCAACGCTGTTATCTGAGTACATTGGAAGGAGAACCCAAATGAGCCAATGGGTTCCCTTGTCATTTTCCACTTGCAACATAGACCACTAATTTTTGTTTTTTCAGTTTTCATTTTAAAATAAAACCTAAAAATAATGATGGCTATGGTGGAAGACCCATGGCTATTGAGAACGAATTAAAGTGTAACATCTTGTCTTTAAACTTTAAAAAGTATGATTGACTTGTAGTAATTCTGTGTTAAATTCTGTTTTGTGTGAATTAAGTCACATACCAAATACTCCATACATCCATCACAGACATGTGAAAAGTGGGTTTGTGGGTTTATCTCCATGGGGTGATTTCCATATTTCTTCTCCCTCTCACACTCTACCCATGAACAATTTGTACAGGAAACATGGGAAAGGACTTGTTACTTCTTTAGAATCGTCTGCTTTCTTCAAGGCACCATTGCTGACGCTAAAGAAAAAAGTTCACTTCTTTGTGGTCTGCTACAGCTCCTTTAACAAAATATCAGACTAAGTGGCTAAAACAGAAGACATTTATTTTCTCACCTCTCTGGAGACTGAAGGTCCAAGATCAAGGTACCAGGTTAGTTTCTGGTGAAGGCTCTCTTTCAGGCTGCAGAGGGCCACCTTCTTGCTGTGTCCTCACCTGGTGAACAGAGATACTTTTAGTATCTTTTTCTCATCTTTTAGGGACACCAGTCCTATTGGATTAGGGCTTCATTCATATGCTCTCATTTCACTTGAAATACTTCCTTAAAATCTCTTGTTTCCAAAAGGTCATGCAGAAGGTTAAGCCTTTGCTATATGAATTCTGCAGGGTGTCACAATTCAGTCCATAAAAACTCTTTAAAATTATTTTCCAATGTGATTTCCTTTCCCCAAAATATCTTAATTCTGCAGATATTTTATAATTTTCATTTCCAATTCAATGCCCCTTGAAAAATAAAACAAGCCTAGCATAATTTCCCCCCACTAAGGAAATTTGTTGTGGTATACAACTTTTGAACATTAAGTTCACTTCTCAAAGGAGAGGAACAATAGTCAACACATATTTCCACTGGCATAGCCATGAAAACATACAGAGATTATTTCTGAATCTGTGTGTGAAAGGGACACAGTTCTTCAGATGTCAGCAGTAAAAAGAGTAACAATGTTGCATATTATTCTAGGATGTTCTTTTAAGGTCTAATAATCTTTCACTCATTAATTCCTTCTGATAATTTTTTAATAAACATCCACCTTGAGCCAGTCACTATTCTAGGCATTGTTGCAACAATGGGATGTCATATTCTCCCTTCAAGGAGCTCACAGTATCCTAATAAAGATAATAAAATACATGATCATGCTTCTCACACAGAATAAACTCCTTTTCTGTATTTGTCCTTTGGTTGTAGTTTTATGATCTTCTTTGCTTGGCATATATCACTGAGTTTCATTTCTACTAGGGAATTAAAAAAAAAAACGAAAATGAAATTGAGTGCTGAAATGTGTTCATTTACAAAACTTTGGGATAAAGCACATCAGTGGTTCTCAACCCTGGCTATCCAGTAGCATCTCCTGAGGAGCTTTAAAAGTGTTCCCTGCCTGATCCCCCAGAGATGATTATTTATTTGGTTTGTGATGGTTCCTGTCCATTGATACATTTTCAGAGATCCCTGATTTGAATATGTAGCCTGTATTGAAACTCCTACACAAGATGATGTCTGAGACTCTACCTGAACATGAAATGTTATGTCTCCATGGATTCCTAAGTTTTCTTTCTAAGTCTGAAATTAAACTTTAGAATAAGTTGGAAAAGTTACTCAATTCCTTAGCATGTGTTTGGGGCTATTAATGATGCCTCTAAGAATGGATTTCTGCTTAGATATAATTTAGGATAATACCCTTTGAAAATTGATTTGAATAAAAATCATGGCAATTGAATAAAATTTGTCTAAGTATTAAGTAGCTTTAATGTAGACTAAGACACAGGGACATGTAGAGAAATTATCATGATACTTAACTAGACAGTGAAGGAGAGCCTTGTATATCATGCTAAGTGAAGGTTCTGGTTTGTCATTTCCTGAAAAAAGTATTAGGAAGTGAAAATGCCTAAAGAGGACTGTGTTTTAGAAAAAGTAAATGGAAAAGAGAGTGGAGATTGGGTAAAAGAGGAGAAAACCAAAGGCAATTAGGAAATTGACGGATTATTGCAGTAATCCAAATGAGGACCAGAATGCAGTGGGGGATGAGGAAGAGAGGGGTGTTTAACCACTGACCACATCCCAGCCCTTTTTATATTTTATTTTGAGACAGGGTCTCACTAAGCTGCTTAGGGCCTTGCTAAATTCCTGAGGCTGACTTCGAACTCAAAATCCTCCTGCCTCAGCCTCTTAAACTCCTGGGATTATAGGTGTGTGCCACCATGCCAGCTTCCAAGAGACACTTTGAATAAGTGTATAGAGTTTATGCCAAATAATTCTCTAATTTTGGCAAATAGATGGTCTGGTAATACTATTTATTGAGCAAAGAAAGACATAGACGAGGCATGATTATATGATGATCTTAAAATGTGCTGAACTTGTAGGACACTGATGGAGTTATTGTGTATAGTCAGAATTTAAGGAAAAAGGTCTGAGCTACAGAAACCATTGTGAGATATTATAATTGCATTGGATTAAAAGGATAAGAAATGAAATTGCTCCTAGAAAATATGTTGAAGGGAAGAGGCAAAGAAGAAATAGTAATCAAGCAAACAGAGAAGCAAGCAGCACCTTGGACAAAGTGATGTTCTAGAAGTTGAAGGAGAAAAAGATTTTCAAGAAGCAGGTAGTCAGCTGTATCAAGGATAGGTAATGATTGCCAAATATATTCTATTCCAGGCATTTTTCCAGTTGCTTTGTTATTAAGACACTTAATTCACATAATAACTCAGGGAAGTAGCTGCTATTTTAACTGCATGTTGTAGATGAAAAATCAAAGTACAGATAGAATCTTACCCAAGTCCACAGAGTCATTGGAAGGCACCATGAGGGTGTGTGTCCTGAGGATGTGATTCCAGAAGCTGTGCACTTAATTTCTCTGCTGAACTGCCGGGAAGATGAAAAATGAGATGGCAAAGTATCAGTTATACTTTGAAAGCAGGCAGTGACCTCTGGAGAGCAACTCTCAGTGAATGCTGGATATCTCCAACTGTGGAAGGCAGGAGAAAGAATTAAAGTGAGGAAATGCACTCTTGAAATGCCATGTGAAGGACTCACAGGACATGGTGGTAACCTGAGGATGACTTAGTACAGAAGTCTGGTTGTATTTGAAGATGGAAGTGGTGGAGCCCCCTTCTGTTCAGGGAAGAAATAGCCTAGAGAAGGACAGAAGGTGGAGATCCAGAAGATGTGTCACTAGGAATTTTTATATGAAGATGCAGGGGAACCAGAATGTAAGGGGGAGAATCAGAATTACCTTCCTTTCACTGGGAGGAGGAGGGAAAAGAGGTGTGGATATTGAGAGCATTTAAGGGCCAGCATATTGAGAAAGAGTATTTACCCAATATCATTTACAACTGAATAATATTCCATTGTGTATATACACCTCAGTTTCTTTATCCATTCATCATTTGCAGATAAGTGGATGGAGTTGGAGAATATCATGTTAAATGAAATAAGCCAATCCCAAAAAACCAAAGGCTGAATGATTTATCTGATAAGTGGCTGATGACACATAACAGGGGTGGGGGGAGGTAAGGGAAGAATGGAGAAAGGATGGATTATATAGAGGAAAATGAGGGGTGGGGAGCGGGCAGGAAAGGAAAGGTAATAGAATGAGAGAAACATCATTACCCTATGTACATGTATGAATACGCAAATTGTATGATTCTATTTTGTGTACAACCAGAAAAACGATAGCTGCACTCTATTTGTATACAATGAACAAAAAAAAAAAAAAAAAAAAGGTGTACAGCCTTTTGATCGTCCTCCCAGTTTCTCAACAGGCAGTAATATTGCTAACGCACCCACTCAGTATAGGGCCATCTTTCTCATTCGGCACAGTCTTCAAGATTTATGTATTGAATTTGTTAATATTTCCTCTTCCTAGTAAAGAGGAAAGCCAGTCCCTAGCAAAACACCTCTCAATCAAAGAATGGCAACAGACAGGCAGTTGCATGGCCTGTGTCTGGAGATACCCATGAGGAATCTGACATTGATTTGCCATTCGCTGCTGCATCTCAGTGTACTGAATTAGAAGAGTACCAGTGGGTAACACATCCAGTCAGATTGGCAGTGATTGGCCTGCGTGTGGAAAGGATGTGAACCGAATTCATAACACTTTCAACTGAAGCTGAAAGAACCTCGGAGGAAAGATGTCTTCAAATGAAATCCCAAGTGCAGACTTTCTCCCCACTCGCACTTAACAGGCTCTGTGCTTGCAAAGGGCAACTTCAACAACTTTCCACGGGCAGCACAGTCACTGTCAGTCTAACTTGAAAAGGAAAGGGGATGTGAATTCTCCAGAAAGCACTCTTCCCCTGAGACCCAGGCACGGCTTTCGTGTTCAATCACTGTGTTTAATTCAATTATCTGCCCCCGCCACCCCCAACTGTCTGCCTTGCAAGGAAGGTTGGGAGGAGAGTGATGTTTGATGCTTCTGCAAGTCCCCAAAGATGTGCATTCTTTATTAGGGAATTCAATAACGGATGAGCTCTTACTCACCCAGCTGCTTCCTCTGGGAAGTTGTCATGGGGCTCCAGCTGTGTGCAGCAAGAGGATGACAGGGTCTATCAAGGCATTGATTTTTTTTTTTTAAGATGGGATTCAGCTGTTTTTCTCTTTCTTTATATTTTAAAGGAGGGCTTATTTTAATTGAAGTCTAAATGCATATTTTTGGATGTGAAAACCATCACAGAATCTTATATGACTCTAAAATTTCTAGGGTCCAGTCCTCTAGAGTTATATTCAAGTTAAAGGATTTGATTCCCTTTCTTTATCTATCTGTCCTCTTGTTGATTCACTTCAAGTCACCTTAAGATTAACATCTCTACAACAAGTTGAGGAATTTTAGGTATTATAATTCAACTGACCATGTTAATTTTATTTTTAGCAATGTTTCCAATAAAATAATCAAGAGATTTGGTTGCAAAATCAAACTTATAGAAGTCATTTAAAGTAAAGGAATCATTAAGAATTAAGTATTTCAATATTTTTTTTCTTAAATTAGTGGATGCACCCTTGTCAATAAATGAGTCAAACGATTGAACTTCTCTAACTAAAAGAATCAAAACTGGTTGACTGATGAAGAGAACTATCTCATTTATCTCACAAAACAACTAACTCACAAAGTGAAGATAAAGAATGAATAGGACATATTAGGGAGTATCAATTGAAGAAGCTAAGTTAATTTGGTTTTTGCATCAAAAAACTGCAAACCTTGTAGCTGTTTCAGAGTTCAAATGTTTCGGAATAATTTTTCATTAAGTAGCCCAGTGATGCCCATGAAGATATATTATCAGTCAGTATTTTCCAAACTTGAGTCTATACAGATCTCTTTAAGAAAATCCCATATGGGTGTGGTGGTACACTCCTATAATCCCAGTGACTCAGGAGGCTGATGCAGGAGGATCAAAAGTCCAAGGCCACTCTCAGCAACTCAGTGAGACTCTGTCCCAAAATTAAACATTTAAAAAGGACTGGGGATGTAGCTTAGTGGTAAAGCATCCCTAGGTCTGATTCTCAGTACCAAAAGATAAAAAGAAATTCCCAAACCTTCATTAACATTTGCTTTCTCAATTTTGAGAAATACTGACTGGGAAACTCAAACCTTATTCAGCAAAGATACATTTTAATTATAAATAATCACTACACAATATAAAATTTATATTAACATTATAGAACACCTTCTAGATTCTAATTATAATTAAGGCTAAGGAATGAAGCAACCAAAAACTGCAAAACTACTGGATCTACAAGTTTTTACCTGTAGACTCAATTTGAAAAACACTACTCCAAGCACAAGTTAACCAACTCTTGAAACTTCTCAACAATTCTTTTGCTTTTCATGTGAGTGTTAAATTGCTTTGTATTTAATCTAGTCCCTGAATTCTTCCAAGTTTTCCCCATTCTCGTGGGGTTCGAACTAAAATGAAAAGACTAACAAAAATGAATACCTTTGGTAACTCCCCCAGGGTTTGGCAAGCTGATTCTGATTTTTTTCCTTCCATTCAAAATAGGAAAAAATAGTTTCTTTGAAAACTGATTCCATTAGGAGCTTACTTAGTGTTAGATATATCTCCATAAATATTTTCAATACCAAATATTCATTGAATACCATTTAAACGTGAATGGGAGGGGCACAATTATTGTTCTAATCAATCAATGAACAATATTTCTTGTTCTTTTTTATGGAATATAACTTCACTGAAGAAGACATTTTTAAAAATATGAATTTATATTTTTCAGTAAGTATTTACTGTCTTGATGGGTAAATTAAGATGATGCATATCAAAAGATAATGATCAATACAAATAAATTTCCAAAGAAATGGATAAGTTGAATGAAAGAGATTGGAGAGGAGTGTGGGGAAAGTGAAAATTTAAGTGTGGTCTTAGAATTAAAGTAAAGTTGGATTAGATGAAATGAGGGCAAGAAAGCATTCTAGGAGAAAGCATCAAAGGATTAGAGGTGGGAAATATTATTTGGAGGACAAAGATTAGAAAAATATGACTAAGTCAGATATTCAGAGAAAGAGCTATCCAAGATAGCTTCTGAAAGACCAGCGCAGAAGGATCTTGCACCAAATGCTGGCAATGGCTGAGCAGACTGCAATGAAGAGAGCAGGGCATGATGATTACTTGACAGCAGTGGGAAGACAGATTTAAAAAGGGAAGGGATTTGAAAACTCTGTCCACAGTTGTTGCTCATTTTCGTTTTCTACAGTGAAATACGTAGGAGGGGGTGTAGACATAGAGCTATCTTTCTTTTGCAGCTACGTACATCCTCAATAGCAATGGGAGCAGGGTAGGAGATGACAGATGGAGGATGATTGTAAAACTCTGTGCTCCTCACCTGAGGCATCCCTCTCCCACAGGGCTGCATGGGCAGCCCCGTAAATCTAAAGGCAGTGTGTCTCCTCTGCCGTCTTTGTTTTGCCTTCTTGTCTGCTCACCATATTGATTGCTTAGAGCACTATTTTTATTTTTCAGCTTGGTCTTTACCCACATTTAGGCATAGATAATTCTTTGTTCTGGAAGGTTGTCCTGTGCATTATGCATGTTCAGACGCATCCCTGACCTCTAACCACTAGATGCCAATAACACCCTCCTTACTCTCCCCAAATGTTCCCAGGCAGGACCAGATGTCCCCCACAGGATAAAATCAACCCATGTAGAGAACCGTTGGCTTTGAGAAAAGCAGATTATGCTGTGAAATGTTATGCATGCATTTGTGATAACAGAAGAGATTCTTTCCCTTCTTAATGATCGGATCATTACTAGGCTGTGAGCTTTGAGAGCACTGGAGGCATCAGAACCATACGTGTAAAAGATGTAGTTTGATATGACTTCTCCATTGGTGCTCTCCAACATTTACTCTTTTCTTCTACATTATTATATTACCCAACAATAATCTGAAACTCTCCATTTAACTAGTGGATCGCCCACAGGTTCTGTTTTTCCTGGGGGAGCCCTGGATTATCTCTCTCTAGTCTAGTACTCCCTTTCACTTTCTAAAATGCCCCAGGTTGGATGGCAAATTATATTATCATTCCAATATGGAAATTACTAACATTTTGAGTGGGCAACCAGGGCACACTGGGAAAGCGGGAAGGGGTCATTTGTCTCTCTAGTTGCCCCAGGTAAAATAATTCCAGGGGAAGACACTGAGGTTAAGACACGAAAGAACATTTAGAATTGACCCGGAAAAGGGACCGAGTCATTGGGGAAAGGATATTTTATAGGCTGAGACACTAACATGGATAAATTGAGGAGTTAGACCAACAGGCTTAAATGAAAATCCGAAGTCATTTTTGCAAACTTGACTTCAATTTTGAATCTACCTATCAAATTGTTATCCTGTCTGGCAAAATGAGCAGTGGCATTTTCAGGCTATAAATTCTAAATGTGACCAACATTTATCTTTTATAAAAGAAAAATGCATTGATTACTATAAATTGTGCAAGACAATGGAAGAGTCAGTGCCCAAGCTATGGGTCTGCATGTGTGGTGTTATTAAAATGCACCAATCATCTTCTTTCTTTCTGAATGTTTGTAGCCAAGACCTAAGTACAGAAGACCCAGCATACCATTACACATATAGATTTCAAAGACTTGGGAAGAAATCTTATTTCAGCATCTGTAGTTGGTTTTATTAAAAGCAGTTTAAATTCCCCTGCCTAGAGCAGTTTGGAATTATAGAGATGGGCTGCAGAAATTTACATTTTAATTGAGGCAGAAGACAAAATAGGGCATGGTGCTGCATTCACACATTACAAGGAAGAATAAATAAGATATGTATCAGCTGGGAGAAAAGAAATGACTGGTCGTTTTTCACTGCCTCTTGCACTTAATTTTTTTCATATGGCAGTGAGCTGAGTTAGGCCAGCTAAGCAAAGACAATTTCTCCAGTCAAAATGTTTACCATTTCAGAAAGTTCTTATATTGAAATATTTTCACACCGTAAAACAAATATGCAAATACCCAAACAGGCATGTATTTGTGTGTGCAAGTGTGTATAGTGGAGTCCATAATGAAAATAGGATATCTCAAATATCTGTAATAGGTTTGAATAAACTATGTAGGAAGTGACTTAAAATATGGGAAAGAACTGAGAATTACTGACAAATATAATTTATCTGTTAAGCACTATTATTTGAAATATTGTTTTGTAGTTTTATAGACATACAACGTAAGTGTGATAGCAATGGAACTTTTCTCTATGAACAAATTTTTGGTCTTGTGATGAGTTGGGAAATCTCACAGAAGATGGAGAAGACCAACTTTTCAAAGTTGAGGTTTTATGTGTGTTTTAATCACGTTAGAAATCACACCTACTTGTTTTTGCGTTCCTTATTCACTGTTGGTTCATTCATAGAAAATCAAGTTGAGAACTTAATTTTCACAAAGGGAAAATAACACGCATAAAGATGTATTCTAATGAATGCTTTTTACAATGATGATATTATATTAGTGTCAAATGATGTTTAAAAAACTGCAAGAATTAAGCAGTCTTTACTCTTTTGCTTGAACCTCTGTCAACTTTGCATCTTCTATCAACTATATGTGTATTTTTATATTCATAGGCTCTCTTTGTCAGCCATAATTACAGATTAAATGTGAAATTTAAAAACAATAAGCCAGTAAACATTACAGCAGTGTGACTATCCATTTATTTCTGCAGAGGTGCATACTGTGATTGGACCATGGAAAGGAAATGTGCCATTCTTTGTCCCCAAGCATGTGCCTCTTATAAGCCATGGAGGTCAAATGGAATCTCCCCTTTTAGTCAACAGCTCTTATCTTAATTTTCTTTAGAGTTTGACACGGACTTTGTTTTTGCTTGAATTTTAAAATGACATGGTCTTTTAAAAAATAATAATGTGTTTTCACCTTATCACTAAGATTACATTTTTTTTTTTTTTTTTTTGTTCCAGACATTGAATTCAAGCCCACTTGACCACTGAACCACATCCCCAGGTCTTTTTTATTTATTTATTTATTTATTTATTTTTATTTTGAGGCAGGGTCTTGCTACTTGCTAAGACACTTAGAAACCTGCTAAGTTGCTGAGTGTGGCTTTGAACCTTCTATCCTCCTGCCTCAACCTCCCAATCTGCTGGTATTAGAGGCATGTGCTACCATGTATTCATACATATTCCTTATACCCAGTAAGATGATATATTTCTTAATCATATCCAATTATGAAAATGAAAAGACTTTTTTCTTAAAGATACCATTTTTCCCTTGATCAGTCCTCTAACTTGTGTTAATGAATTTTCTGTTCTGTTCCATAATTGCCATTTCAGGATTTTTTCTCCTTTGATTCCTAGTGCATTCTAATTTCCTTATGCTTGTTGTGTTTTGACCTCTGTCTGCCTCTCCCAGGCTCCAGATTTCTCTTTGGTTTTTGTTTTCTGTTTGACGTTAATAAGCAAGGTTTCAGAAAGGTATTTGGAAATTAAAACTTCTGAGTTTAATGTTTGTTTTCTGTTTGACATTAATAAGCAAGGTTTCAGAGAGGTATTTGGAAATTAAAATTTCTGAGTTGTTGTATCAAATGTCATTATTTTATTATCATAATTAATACTGTAGCTAAAATTAAATTTTAAAGTTAATGTTTTTTTCCCTTTGAACATTGAAGGCATCATTTTGTTTTCTGATGACATTCAGCAACACTGATGAGAGATGTAATGCCAATTGGGGCTTCACCCCCTATGGTGACAGCTTTTTCTTTTTGGAAGCTTTAAGGTGTTCTTTGACTCTCTGGAGATCAGATATTTCATTAGGAGTAGTGAGGGCCCTGCCATCACTGAATCATGGAACAAGCACTTTATTGTGAAAACTGTAGACTTTTTTTCCATTCTGGGATACCTACTTTTTCTTTGATTTTTTTAACCCCTTTTTTAAAAATTTTGGTTCACTGTACACAAAGTAGAATCATACAAGTTGTGTATTCATACATATTCATAGGGTAATGATGTTTGTCTCATTTCATTATCTTTTGTTCCCCACCCCCCCCCCCACCCCTCATTTTCCTCTATACAATCCATCCTTTCTCCATTCTTCCCTTACTTCCCCCCACCCCGTATGTGTCATCAACCACTTATCAGAGAAAGCATTCCACCTTTGGTTTTTTGGGATTGGCTTATTTCACTTAACATGATATTCTCCAACTCCAACCACTTACCTGCAAATGTCATAATTTTATTATTCTTCATGGCTGGATAATATTCTATTGTGTATATATACCAGTTTCTTTTTTTTAAATTTTGTGTACATATTTATTATCTATTCTAGATTTATGGAATTTCTTCATTTTAAATAGCTTCTAGAAATAAATACAAATAAGATTCACTTGATGAAACTATTAAAATACATGAACAGGGACAATAACTTGCAGTACTATTGACTAAAATATAAGCACAAAGCCACACAATATAGGTTCAAAGTGTATACCAGTTTCTTTATTCATTCATCTATTGATGGGCATCTAACTTGGTTCCACAATCTAGATATTGTGAATTCAGCTGTTATAAACATTGATGTGGCTGCATCACTGTAGTATGCTGATTTTAAGTCCTTTGGGTATAGGCCAAGGAGTGGGATAACTAGGTCAAATGGTGGTTCCATTCTGAATTTTTGAAGGAACTTCCATACTGCTTTCCAGAGTGGCTGCACCACTTTGCAACCCCACCAGAAATGTATGAGTGTACCTTTTTCCCCACATCCTTGCCAATAGCTGTTGTTGCTTGAATTCTTGATAATAGATATTCTAATTGGGGTGAGATGATATCTTAGGGTAGTTTTGATTTCCATTTATCTTATCACTAGAGATGGTGAACTTTTTTTTCATATATCTGTTGATTGCTTGTAGATCTTCTGTGAAGTATCTCCTCATTTCCTTAGCCCATTTATTGATTGGGTTATTTGTATTCTTGGTATAAAGTTTTTTGAGTTCTTTATAAATTCTGGAGATTAGTGCTCTATCAGACATGTGTGTGGCAAAGATTTTCTCCCACTCTGTAAGTTCTCTCTTCACATTGTTGATTGTTTCCATTGTTAAGAAAAAGCTTTTTAGTTTGAATCTATCCCAATTATTGATTCTCGCTTTTATTTCTTGTGCTTTGGGAGTCATGTTAAGGAAATCTGGTCCTAGGCCAATATGATGAAGATTTGGACCTACTTTTTCTTCTCTTAGGTGCAGGGCCTCTGGTCTAATTCCTAGGTCCTTGATCCATTTTGAGTTGAGTTTTGTACAGGGTGAGAGATATGGGTTTAGTTTCATTTTGCTGCATATGAATTTCCAGTTATCCCAGCACCATTTGTTGAAGAGGCTGTGTTTTCTCCATTGTATGTTTTTGGCTCCTTTGTCAAGTATGAGATACCTGTATTTATGTGGGTTTGTCTCTGTGTACTCTATTCTGTACCATTGGTCTACCTGCCTATTTTGGTGCCAATACCATGCTGCTTTTGATGTTATTGCTTTATAGTATAGTTGAAGGTCTGGTATTGTCATACCACCTGCTTCACTTTTCCTGCTAAGGACTGCTTTAGCTATTCTGGGTCTCTTATTCCTCCAAATGAATTGCATGATTGCTTGCTCTATTTCTATGAGGTCCATCATTGGAATTTTAATTGGAGCTGCATTGAATTTGTATAGTGCTTTTGGTAGTATGGCCATTTTGACAATATTAACTCTGCCTATCCAAGAACATGGGAGATCTTTCCATCTTCTAAAGTTTTCTTTAATTTCTTTCTTTAGTGTTCTGTAGTTCTCGTTATAAGAGGTCTTTCACCTCCTTTGTTAAATTGACTCCCGGGTATTTTTTGGGGGGGGGCTATTGTGAATGGGGTAGTTTTCCTAATTTCTCTTTCAGAGGATTCATCACTTATGAATAAGAATGCATTAGATTTATGAGTGTTGATTTTATATCCTGCTACATTACTGAATTCATTTATGAGTTCTTGATGTTCTCTAGTGGAATTTTTCAGCTCCTCTAAATATAGAATCATATCATTTGCAAATAATGATAATTTAAGTTCTTTTTTCCTACTCATATCACTTTTATGTCTTTAGTTTGTCTAATTGCTCTGGCTAGAATTTCAAGGACGACGTTGAATAGAAGCGATGAAAGAGGGCATCCCTGCCTTGTTGCAGTTTTTAGGGGGAATGCTTTCAGTTTTTCTCCATTTAGAATGATGTTGGTCATGGCTTAGCATCAAGAGCCTTTACAGTGTTGAGGTATATTCCTAACAATCCCTATTTTTCTAGTGTTTTGAGAATGAAGGGGTGCTCTATTTTATCAAATGCTTTTTCTGCATCTATTGAAATAATCATGTGATTCTTAACTTTAAGCCTGTTGATGTGGTGAATCACATTTATAGATTTCCAGATGTTGAACCAACCTTGCATCCCTGTGATGAAACCCACTTGATCATAGTGCAGTATCTTTTTAATATGCACTTGTATGCGATTTGCTAAAATTTTGTTAAGAATTTTTGCGTCTATGTTCAATAGGGATATTGGTCTGAAATTATCTTTCCTCGATGTGTCTTTGTCTGGTTTTGGTATCAGGGTGATATTAGCTTCATTGAATGAGTTTGGAAGGGTTCCCTCCTCTTTTATCACATGGAATACTTTGAGGAGTATTGGAATGAATTCTTCTTTGTAGGTCTTGCAACACTCAACTGAGAATCCATCTGGCCCTGAACTTCTCTTGGTAGGTAGGCTCTTGATGACTTCCTCTATTTCATTGCTTGAAATTGGTCTATTTAAATTGTGTATGTCCTCCAGGTTCAGTTTGGGTGGATCATATGTCTCTAGAAACCTATAGATGTCTTCGAGATTTTGTATTTTGATGGAATATAGATTTTCAAGAAAGTTTCTAATTATATTTTGCATTTTGATAGTGTCCATCGTGATATTTCCTTTTTCATCTCAAATTTTAATAATTTGAGTTTTTTCTCCTCTTTGTTAGTGTGGCTAATGGTTTATCAATTTTGTTTATTTTTTAAAAGAACCAGTTTTTTGTTTTGTCAATTTTTTGAATAGTTTCCTTTGTTTCAATTTTATTGATTTCAGCTCTGATTTTAATTATTTCCTGTATTCTACTACTTTTGGTGTTAATCTGTTCTTTTTCTACGGCTTTGAGCTGTAATGTGAGGTTGTTTATTTGTTGACTTTTCATTCTTTTATTGAATGCACTCCATGCAATGAATTTTCCTCTTAGTACTGCTTTCATAGTGTCCCAGAGATTTTGATATGTTGTATCATTATTCTCATTTACCTCTATGAATTTTTTATTTCCCCCTTGATGCCAAATGTTATCCATGTATCATTCAATAGTGTATTATTTGATTTCCAGGTGTTGGAGTAGTTTCTGTTTTTTTAATTTTTTTATTGATTTCTAATTTTTTTCCATTATGATCTGACAGAATGCAAGATAGTATCTCTATCTTTTTGTATTTGCTAAGAGTAGCTTTGTGGCATAACATATATAGTTTATTTTAGAGAAGGATCAATGTGCTGCTGAGAAGAAAGTCTATTCACTCTTCACTGGATGGAATACTCTATATATGTCTCTTAAGTCTAAATTATTGATTGTGTTATTGTGATCTATGGTTTCATTGTTCAATTTTTGTTTGGAAGATCTGTCCAATGGTGAGAGAGGTATATTAAAGTCACCTAGTATTATTGTGTTTTGGTCTGTTTGGTTCTTGGAACTGAGAAGGATTTGCTTAACATACATGGATGCACTATAATTTAGGGCATAAATATTTATGTTCATTATGTCTTGCTGATGTATGCTTCCCTTAAGCAGTATGAAATGACCTTCTTTATCCCTTCTGACTAACTTTGGCTTGAAGTCTGCTTTATCTGAAATGAGAATGGAAACCCCCGCTTTTTTACTGAGTCCATGTGCATGGTATGCTTTTTCCCAACCTTTAACCTTTAGTCTGTGGGCATGTTTTTCTATGAGATGAGTCTCTTGAAGGCAGCATATTATTGAGTCTTTCTTTTTAATCCAATCTGCCAGTCTATGTCTTTTATTGATGAGTTTAGGCCATTAGCATTCAGGGTTATTGTTGAGATATGGCTTGTATTCCTGTTCATTTTGGCTTATTTTTGGCTTTTAACTTGACTTGGGTTTCTTCTTTAATTGGTTATTCCTGTAGGGTAGTTCCTCCCTTTGCTGACTTACATTATTGATTTTCATTTCTTCCTCTTGGAATATTTTGTTGAGAATGTTCTGTAGGGCAGGCTTTGTTTTTGTGAATTCTTTTAGCTTTTGTTTGTCATGGAAGGATTTTATTTCATCATCAAATCTAAAGGTAAGTTTTGCTGGGTATAATATTCTTGGTTGGTATCCATTTTCTTTCAGAGCTTAAAATATGTTGTTTCAGGCTCTTCTTGCTTTTAGGGTCTTGGCTGAGAAATCTGCTGATATCCATGTTGGTTTCCTCCTGTATGTAATCTGATGCTTTTCTCTCACAGCCTTTAAAATTCTATCTTTATTTTGTATGTTAGATATTTTCATTATAATGTGCCTCAGTGTGGATCTGTTGTAATTTTATGTGTTTGGTGTCCTGTAAGCCTCTTTTATTTGACTTCATATCTCATTGTCAGATTTGGGGAATTTTCTGATATTATTTCATTGACCAGATTATTCATTCCTTTGGTTTGTATCTCTGTGCCTTCCTAAATCCCAATAATTCTTAAATTTGGTCTTTTCGTGATGTCCCATAATTCTTGGAGGTTCCATTCATGATTCCTTACCCTTCATTGTTTGGTTGACCTTGTTTTCACGATTAAATATTTTGTCATCATTGTCTGAGGTTCTGTCTTCCAAGTGATCTAGCCTGTTAGTTATGCTTTCTATTGAGCTTTTAATTTGGTTTATTGTTTCCTTCATTTCATGGATTTCTGCTTGGTTTTTTTCAGAATCTCTGTCTCTTTATTGAAATGATTTTTTGCTTCTTGCAATTGCTCTTTTAGCTGATTATTAGTGTGGTCATTCATTGTCTGCATTTGCTCTCTCAGCACATCATGTGCTTCTCAAATCATTTTAATTATGTACATTCTGAACTCCCTTTCTGACATTCCTTCTACTATGTCATCATTGGATTCTATTGATATAGCATCTAGGTTTGTTTGGGACACTTTCTCCCCTTGTTTTCTCATGCTGCTCATGTATCTTCCCCTCTAGCAGTGGGAATCCAAGGTATTGCAGTTTCCCTTTAAAGACTTAGAGTGTCCCTGCAGATTCTCAATACCTCACCTTGAAGAAATTAATATTAGCAGCATACTATATAAACAATATGTGTCCTTAATCCTTATAGACCCTATTTAGATATTAACTGTTGTCATAATATACAGAGATGAATTCATGTTATTACCTACAGCATAACCAATATATTTGTAATAAGGAGCACAGTTTCAAATGGTGGAAAAAGAGGATGAGGAAGTGTGTAGAATATAATGTTAATGAGATAGGAAGTGAGTCTATAAAGGTACTATGTCATAGGAATAGTGAAAGCAGGATTAAAAGAAATAAGTTGTTACCATGAGAAAGGAGAGAAAGAGTCTCCAAGGAAACAGAAATGTAAGAGGACGATAGCGTGATAAGAATATAAATAAAAGAAAAAAGTGGGAATAGAGTAGGTATAATAGGAATAATCATAATAATACTATTTTTTAAAAGTTCTGCAATAAGATTATACTCCTATTTGTCAGTCGTCTGATGCCTGAGAGGTGCTTGATAATGCGGTGTCCCAAGAAGGGTGCTGTCCCACTGCCTCCAGGTCAGGAATGATCATTGCTTGTGGGGAAAGGCAGCGTGGTGTGCATAGATGTTCAATCACAGTGTGGATGCAGGCCTGGGCACCAGACCAGGGATGGGGTACAGGCCTGTGCTTAGTGCTGGAGGTGCTGGGTCTGATGTATCAGCAGGCCTGTGTTCATAGTTGCATCTGCCTGTGGCAGGCCTGTGCTCAGGCCTGGGGGGAAGTCCAGGCAGCTGGTCCTCTGGGCTCCTCCCAGCTGGGTCTGCCCGTAGCAGGCCTGTGCTCCAGCTCTTTCTTTTTCTATGTATTTTCTTTTGTTTTAGTCAGATTTTTAATCACTGCAACCAAAAGACCAGACAGGAAAAATTTTAGAGAAAGAAAACTTTATTTTTCTCACTGTTTCAGAGATTTCAATCCATAGGCAGCCAGCTACTTTCCTCTGGGTCTGAAATGAGGCAGAACATCATGGCAGAAGGGCATGGCAAAGGAAAGCAGCTCAGGATATGTCCACAAGGAAGCAGAGAGAGAACTCTGATCTTAGGGACAAAATGTGAACCCCAATGACCCACCTCCTTCAGTTATATCCTACCAGCCTACAGTTGTTGCCCAGTTAGTTCATTCACATGGATTAATGTACTGATTAGGTTAAGGCTCTCATAACCCAGTTATTTTACCTCTAAACTTCTTTGTATTCTGTCATACATGAGCTTCTAAGGGCCACCTCCTATCTAAATTATAACATCTTAAAATTCTTTTTAGATGGTTGTTGGCATCCTGATCTTGTTCTTTATATCTATTTATTAGAGTGTCCATCCATGTGGATATAGAATTACACATTTGCTTTCTATAGTCCAATAACAGTACTTAGCTCTGAATGGAATAATTGAATAATCAATGCAACATACCTGGTTCATCACAATGTATAGGAGAGGTAACAGGCAGGTAGGTGGGAAAGCTTTCAGAGTGAAAGTGCTTAAACTGCAGCCCTACCTATGAAAATCATTGAATTTCTTTGAAGAGCAGTTTTATTCTTCCCATCCTCACCCTCCCTTGTTGTGGGTTAACATCCACATATCAGAGAGAACATTTGGCCTTTAGATTTTGGGGACTGTCTTATTTCACTTGGTATAATATTCTCCAGTTCCATTCATTTACTGGCAAATGCCATAATTTCCATTCTTCTTTAAGGCTGAGTAATATTCCATTGTGTGTATATACCACATTTTCCTCATTCATTCGTCTGTTGAAGGATACCTACATTGGTTCTATAGCTTGGCTATTGTTAGTTAAGCTGCTATAAACATTGATGTGGCTGTGTCATTGAAGTGTGCTGATTTTGTCCTTTGGGTATATACTGAGGAGTGGGATAACTGGGTCAAATGATGGTTCCATTCCAAGTATTCTAAATAATCTTCATACTGCTTTCCATAGTGGTTACACCAATTGGCAATGTATGAATGAACCTTTTCCCCCACACCCTCACTAACATTTATTGTTACTTGTGTTCTTAATAATTGCCATTCTGAGTACAGTGAGATGGAATCTCAGTGTAATTTCAATTTGCCTTTCTCTAATTGCTAGATATGTTGAACATTTTTCACATATTTTTTGACCATTTGGGAGGGGGGATAGGAGTAGGAAAGACAGTAGAATGAATCAAACATAACTTTCCTATCCTTGTATATGAATGTATGACTGGCATAACTCCACATCATGTACAACCACAAGAATAGGATCTTAGTAAGAATAAGTTATACTCCATGTATGTATAATATGTCAAAAATATACCCTACTGTCATGTATATCTACAAAGAATAAAAAATATATGTATTGGGCTGGGGATATAGCTCAGTTGATAGAGTGCTTGCCTCCCAAGCACAAGGCCCTGGTTCAATCCCCAGCACTGCAAAACAAACAAACAAACAAATATATATATATGTACATATATATATTTTATTAGAATATAGTATCTGTTCAGGAAAGTATAGAAATCATAAATGTAAGGTTAGTACTATTGTCTTAAAGACAATAGAAATGTAACAGAACAAAAACAAGATCAAAAAACAAAATTACCAATGACAAAAAAGAGCAGTTTTACAGTTTTAGAAATGAGAAAAAAATCTCTCTTGTAAAGGTCTAAATTTCCATCATTACCTATTCACTTTCTGTATTTATGCTGCATCTCTGGGTTTCTACTATAAAGAAAAGAGCCTTAGAGCCTTTGTCCTGTGAGTGGTTTTAGTCATGGTTATGCCTTCTTTGTGTAAAATAGCAATATGATGCTATCAATGTTCTCTCTTCCAGACACCCATCCAAAGAAAACTACTCCAATAAGACTTAGTCACCCCCTCTTCCCAATCTTCTATTCAGAGTTCTTATAGGTGTATAATATATATAACATATCATTATAATATATATGTATATATGTGTGTGTGTGTGTGTGTTTGTGTATACACACAAGCAACCTAGGTGTCCTTCAACAGATTAATGGATGACCTGTACATATATATGTGTATATATATATATATGCATATGTATATATGCACTTCATATACATATTACTTAGCCTAGTGCATTTCCTTCTACTGTTATAGTTCCCATACATATATATATACATATATATATATATGTATTTATTTATTTAATTGAAAAGGAAGCCAAAGAAAAATATTTAAGTCTGCTTCGCTCTTCTTGCTAAGGATTGCTTTAGCTATTCTGGGTCTCTTATTCCTCCAAATGAATTTCATGATTGCTTGCTCTATTTCTATGAGGACCGTCATTGGGATTTTAAGTGGAATTGCATTGAATTTGTATAGCACTTTTGGAAGTATGGCCATTTTGACAATATTAATTCTGCCTATCCAAGAACATGGGAGATCTTTCCATCTTCTCAGATTCTCTTTAACTTCTTTCTTTAGTGTTCTGTAGTTCTCATTGTAGAGGTCTTTCACTTATTTTGTTAGATTGATTCCCAAGTATTTTATTTTTTTTTTTTGAGGTTATTGTGAATGGGATAGTTTTCCTGATTTCTCTCTGAGGATGCATCACTTATGAATAAAAATGCATTAGATTTATGAGCATTAATTTTATATTCTGCTACTTTACTGAATTCATTTATGAGTTCAAGAAGTTTTCTGGTGGAATTCTTAGCAAGAAGAGTGAAGCAGGGGGTATCACAATATCAGACCTTCAACTATACTACAGAGCAATAGTAACAAAAACAGCATGGTATTGGCACTAAAATAGACAGGTAGATCAATGGTACAGAATAGAGGACACAGAGACA